>JABUQX010116827.1:0-12500 GCA_015478945.1 Trachelipus rathkii
ACTATTACATTTAGTATGTTTTTATAAGAAAACAACTAGCTGTGTTAATTAAATACTAATATTAAACCATATTTCTACAATAATAAATTAATAAATAATATAGATATATATTAGTATGAGTATTAATATATAAGTTAATTAATTTTATAAGTTAATTTTAGTTGTTACAGGTGGAAAATAGAAAATGTTTATTTTAAAGAGTTTTATAAATATATTTATTATTTTAATATAATATAAATAAAAAAAAGAGCTAGTTTTATAAGTGCATATTTGTGAAAAGTCTTTTGTTCGTTATTTTTTCAGTATAAGAAATTCTATTCCCCTATCAAAATTTAAATACATTATATAATTATATAGCCTTCCATTCTTAGGTATAAAACGTTAAAAAAATAGTCACTTATTGTATATGATTATATGGTAAACTTAGTCTATAATAATACTAGTATATGTATTATATATCTATGTATAATACGCCATCATAAGGATTAAATAAATTAGTTATCATTATTAGAATAAATATATATAGACTATATACACAAAAATGTACAATCTCGACGATCTTTGAGGTCTGATTATTTCATTACATACCTATCATATCATCATTATTCATTAACATGTTTACCATCATTAAAATACGAATTATCATCAAATCTTATCAGTGAGAGAATTCTCATTTGAAGGTAACTCATTTTTATAATATTATATAGATAAGATGAGCCTTATGATGATAGATATGATATAACCTTTTACTAATGAGTCTATAATTAATCAACTAGTAAACTTTTTGTTATTCACTAACAGTACTAATTATTTATATTATGAAAATAAATAATATAATGACTAGGTGTGGATCTAGATCGGTAGTATTACTCAAACTCGATACTGCAAGTAACCTATAAGAATAAAGTAGAATGATAAGTAGCAGATATTCGAGATACTAATACTATATATTATATTTAGCTTCTTTATATATTATATTATTCAAATATAATATAGTTAGTACAATGTAGTAGTTGATGTGTGTGTGTGTTAGTGTTACGTGTGTAGTGGTGATGTGTGTGTAGGATGATGTGGGTGATGGTAGTGTGTGTGATTGTGTGGTGTGTGTTTAGTGTTGTGGTGTGTGTTGTGGTGTTTGTGTTTAAGTGTGTGTGCGTAATTTGAAACCAGACATGTTTCAATTAAGAAATGGATTTAGATTATACATTACACTAAGCTATTGAACTTGTCAGACATAGATGAAATAAAAGTAATTCACCCTATGATTACTGTTTGGGATAGTCATATAAATATTGTAACTTGAGTCCTGTGAAGGAGTTACTGCAAAAATGCCCAGGCATAGATCTTCATCACTGAGTCTTCATCCCTGAGGATGCATTTTGCACTATTTAATCTTTAGTGATGAACGTATGACCCTTGATATAACATATGAATATTAAAATATAGTACGTTTATTTTATATAATTATATTTATATATATTATGATATATATTATATATAATATATCATATATATTTATATATATATTTATATATGTATTATATTATTTATTTTAATTATTAATTATATTAATATATTATATTTAAATATATATATATTAATTATATATATTATTAATATATAATTATATTATACTCACTAAGTAGTTATATATAGTAGCTGTATAATATTTACAGGGGGGGGGTGTTACGAAAGAGGGACGGTGGGAGGGCGAGCACACTTTGAGCCAGAGGATATTATCTTTGTACGCATTTGTAGCGCTTTTTGTCTTAAATATAGAGTTATCTGTAAAGTTCTTCATCTTAGCTAGGTATAATTGAAGAAATTTAGATAAAGGTTTGCGAAGGTGGCATTATCATTCAGATATAAAACAAACAAATGTTGTTGTGTATATTATAGATTCACTATAATAGATTGTGCTTCATCGATATAATTGTATGGCTTTACGATATAACGAGGTTTAGAAATAAAAGATAAACGCTATTTATAGGACCCGCAACAGCCACAACAGGAATTTGAGTACTATGCTTCAGAGTAAAGTACTCTTATTACTATTTATAACGTAAACCAGCACCTCTACAGATCATTCTACTTTGAAAATATGAGGTTATTAATAGTACTTAGGATATAATTGAACACCTTTATACACGGTAGATTTAATATCTCAGCATTTAAAGAAAGTATTATAGTGAAGTGATATTCAAATATGAATCATGAGACAGTGATAACAAAAAATGTTGAGAGTAGATGAAGTAAATTTGTCGAACTATGTACTTCTCAGCCGCCTTAAATTGCAGTTTTTCATTTATGAAATTTATCGAAAATATTGTAATCCATTTTTAATTTAAAATTCGCGTTAATATTTTCATTTAGATTGTTTGAAAAACACAGGATAAGTTGTTCAATATAAAAATGATTTTACAGACTTCTAAAAAATTAAAACGCTTTTTCTAAAATTGTATAGCAACATTTACACGCGATGTAATACTCAATCTCTAATTAGCGGGAAAAAATCTATAAAAACGGTGAATAAGCAAGTTTCATATTATCTCTAATTTTATCGCTCAGAGCATTTTGAAATTATATTAGCAAATAATTCTAATATTGTGAACGACATTGAGCTTTTTTTAAACCAAAAAGCAAGTACTGACATTTGAATTGAGAAAATATGGTCGAATTCTCATGTAATGAATAACTTAGCAATTTATTACAAATATGAAAAGTGTATTATCTTATATTAATAATAATCGGTAGTTGAGAGATATTAGTTCTTAAATTGCTTTTTTTTTTAAATGAATTGTCATATTTGTGTTATAATTCAAATTAACAATTATTATTATTTTCTGCAAAATAATTAGTCTATTAGATTATGTGTATCGTATGAAATAACGCTGTATTTATATGAGTTAAAAATTTAAAACTTTTAACAAAGTTAAATCACGGGAGAACAGGAATAGATACTAGATGAAACTGTAAGATTTCTAATAAAAATATTATATCATAACTATTTAACACAGATCACAATTTGATGAAATTTGTGGATTAATTTCTGACTACAAGAATTAGATCTATTCAAATATATGTAAAAATATTATTCACAATATTTAATTAATAAAATTCAAATTATATTAAAATATTATATCAATATATATTAGTAAATAAATATTAATCTTTAAATGATAATCTAATTAATCTGAAGAAAAAGCACAATTAATAATTATTAATAAAAAATCTAAAAATAATTAGTTAGATATAATTAATGAAAAAATAAATATATAATTGGTGGAGATAATAATTCTACTTTAAATAATGCTATAATAATAATAATTATTATAAAAGAGTTGCAACATCTATAAGAAAAATCATGTGCATAAAAAACATTCAAAAATTATAAGAATATTGATAATCAATATTTTCTTTCATAATGTTATAAATCTTTCACAATTAAAACAATGATATGACATTTCTTAAAAATAATAAGAATAAAAAAATTATATAATTTCATAATTATATAATTTAATTATATTAATTATATTATAATAACTATATAGATATTATACTTTAATAATCATAAAATATAAATATCATAAAATGTAACTAATAGATTAAGTTATAGATAATTGAATAAAAACCTGTTATAATTTTAATATAAAATATAAAATAAATATATATTATAAAATAATACATTATACATGATATATAGATAATAATATAATATAATAATATCCTACCTCATTCCTGACAAATTATAGCAATAGATTAATCACTTATTTTACTTAAATTTTATATAAACTTAACATAATAAATGAGCCTAAAAAATAATATAAATTATAATAAAATATATATAAAGTTAATTATTATAATAAAACTATATTAATAATGATGAAATAATAATAATTATTATTCATAATTGATTAAACCAATGATCGATAATAATCCTTAGATAGGCAGATACCATCGTATTTTTTCTTTCCAGTATAAGTCTCAAACTTTATCACAACAGACTAATTTGTAGATGTAAGTTATTTATGAAAAATTAATTCTAAGGATTTCCAGTCCTAATAAAATAATTCACCTACCATAGTCAAGTCGCTCCACACATTCTTAAACAACATAATTGAAAGTGTTAATTTAATAACTATAGATCTTTAGACAAGGGGATTT
Source organism: Trachelipus rathkii (assembly GCA_015478945.1). Lineage (NCBI taxonomy): Eukaryota > Metazoa > Arthropoda > Malacostraca > Isopoda > Trachelipodidae > Trachelipus > Trachelipus rathkii. The sequence continues at coordinate 4,165 of JABUQX010116827.1, forward strand.
TATTATAGAGCAACTTTTTCTTCTACCTGTATTCTGAAAGATCGAGGTAGGAAAACTATCATGTGTTTCGTTGAAAGCTATTTCAGAAAGCAAGAAAAGCGATTTATTAACAGTTATTTGGATGTCTTAAATTGACATTTTTTTCAATCGGAGAATCTTTATATATTTGTTTTTTATATATAATATTTTATTAGTTGTGAAACGCTGTTTTAAAATAAGAAAAATGTATACTTTTCCTAAAATACACGCTTTTTTCTAAATTTCACGATACTGTTTTATTACAAAATTTAGAACTCATTAAAATAGAAGATTTCCCTAAATTAACATATTGAAAATTATTTGGTAAACTCTTAAATTTGTTTTTTAAGTAAACGGTATTTTTTTCAAGCATGTTGGAAAAAATAATGTGTTTCACACTTGAAGATGCAAGGAGAACTGTGAATCACTGTGATTATAATCATAAAAGCAAGAAAAAAGCCAGAAACGATATTTTCACTGATAAAGATTAAATATGTGTTCCAGAAATGTCTTCGATGGAGTAAAGAGAATTACATCCGGGTATATTGGACTGTTTGTTTTTTTTAATCCGAAACATTATTATCAATATTGCTTTATGTTTTATTATACAGTTCATAAACTCACTCACGTGTTCTCACAATATTATTTGTTCTATCATTAGTGTTGAACATAGATACCCAGGCAGGAACTAGGTCTTTTTGAGCTTATTTTAAATGTTTAATAAAAATGAACAATTGAACATGTTAAATAAAAAACTTACTACAAACAAAATTCAGTACTCGGCAATCTCGATATTTCTAATTGGTTCTGACATGATTCTAGATTTAAAACATCAGCTTGAATTTGTTTTGTCATTTTTGAATATTTCTTTTGATATTGTAGTTTTTGTTTGTTTCTGGCTGATAGTTCCTTCTTTAATTTAAAAAGATTCTTTATGTAAATATTTTTTATATTTGTCTTATTTTTTTTTTTGCTGTTTTTATTTTTTTATTCGGTGTATTTTTGTTTCAAACTATCAAGTTAACAAATTAATGCCATATAGATATAAGTAGACTTTTTTTTTATTCTCTATTTTTTTTTATATATTCTTTTATTTTTTCTTTTTTTAAGCTCTCTGACCCTAGAATACCTGATCTATATTAACACTTTATATATGATTATATTATTTTCAAATTTATACTTAATTAACGGATTTTAGTTTACGGTTGGTAAGCATCGATAAAAAAATTGTAGAATTTATGTTACTACACCCCACGATTTATTATTAAATATAATATTTATTTTTGGTTTCAATTCCTTCTATGATTGGTTTTAATTCAGATATTAGAATCACAACACAATTTATGTACTTGAAATCTCGCGTTTTCTAAAAAGTAACGCGCCGCTCTCGATGATTATTTCCTTTCTAAGTGCTAGACGAAAAACTATTTCATTACTAAAGAATAAAAGTATAGAAGGAAGGCGGAGGTGTTTTCTAACAAACAATAATTAACTTTTAATATGTTTAACATTCTAGATATGATGAGACTACATAATAAATAATTATTTTTGTTTTACAATAAGAATTTTATACGCATATCGAAGTTTCCTCTCTTAATAAAATAAGATAAATTCAGAAATGTTTATTTTATTATTTTTTTTTTTTTAGTCAATCGGAAGGTGTGTTGGTCAGTGGGTTGACTTTATATTTCCCCTTCTTGGGCGCTTCGTGGGTACGCCAACATTGGAAGTTGGAAGCGCTTGTTAAAGGATTGTTCATAATAAGATTATCCGAACTAGAACAGTAATAAATACATTCTCGAAAATCGAATTTGTTTGTATGAAATTAAACCCATCGTAAAATATAATCAATAAATTAATCAATATTGTGGAATTTTCATGTGAAATGCTATTAATAATTATATTATTATAATATTACATAATACTATAATAATAAGATGAAATAAATAAAAAATAATTAATATAATTAATTCATAATTAATTAATAAAAAAATTGGAGCCAATAAATATTTATTTTTAATACGAATTGTAATAGATGAATAATAAAAGTAATAGATTCTGACATAATAAGAAGAGTACATGCAGTATGCTTGTAAGTACAAAAACTATGTCGGATTCGGCACTTTAATGTTGGGATCTAAGCGGATACAAAACGAAATGATACTACACCAAATATGCATATCACACCTACAGTAAAATAAAACTTAAGCTAATTTTTTTTTTTTTTATTTTTTTTTTTTAAATAAAAAATATAACATAAAAATAAAAAAAAAAAAATTGCTTCTGGAAGCCTGTCGACTAAATGAATAAGCAATTAAAGAAATGAAATCAGCTTCGATCAAAAATAAAACAGGTCCTTCGCCTGTTTCCTAAAAAAAAACTGTTCAGGACGAGTGCTATCGCAATTTTACCTAAGTAACAGTCGTAGTGAACATGAAGAAAGATCAAGAAGGGAGACTTATCTTTCCTCGCTCAGTCCTTGAAACAAATCTTTTCATAAATAAAAACCACTCAGTCAATATGTTAAAGTTCATCGAAGCCACCGTTTATCATTCTTGACCTAGAATCGCACCACCCCGACACACCACTATGTAATAGTACATAATAATAATATCCTTCCAAATTTGTCACCCAGACAGGTGCACTTGTTTTTTTTGTTTTTTTATCTATTTTTATTTCGTAAACATAATCACCTCCTGAAAATAATCAAGTATATTATAGTTTATTTTTTTTTTATATTATTATTTTTATTTTATAAATATAAATATAAATACTAGGTTCTGGTGGTTAGGACTATAATATTATATTTTTTATGGTGACATAATATTGATCTAATGTTATAATTATAATGGATATTAAATAATCTGAACGTGAGTAAAAGAGAGAGAGAGAGAAGTATGGAAATTAAGAGAACTTTTTTTTTTTTTTTAGAAAAAAAATTCGGACATAGCCCCTTTCGAACTGGCCCTCTAAACATACATCGAACTTTGATGGAATATGCCAATAATTTTGTCGTCCACTTAAGGATTAATATCTATGACAGGTGATTAAATCTTAAACAATTTAGCAAAGCTATTTTACGTAATTGTTATAATCTTCCATTTTTCTTAGGAATTTATATTTTGTCCTTTCCTTTATATATATATAGTATATTATATAATATATTATATATACTAATATATATATATATATAATATATTGTATATTTAAATGATATATATAACAAATTATATTTTAAAGAATATATATCTATAAAATTATAGAAAGGCTTTTTTGTTTTTTTTTTGGGCACCCAAAAAAAAAATTTGTGATTTAATTATTTTTTTATTTTTTTTGTTTTATTTTTTTTTTTTTTTTAGTTCTGTCTTTATTGTATTTTAGTTTTTTTTGTCTTATTTTTTTATTTTTATCTTTTTTTTTATTTTTTATTTTTATTCTGGATTATATATTGTATATATAATATATATATATATAATATATAATATATATATATATATTAAAAATATATATATATATATAATATATATACTATATATATATATATAATAATATATATAATATATATAATAGTATATATATATATGTATTATATATATATATATATATATATTATATATATATATTATATATATTATATATATATATATACTATTATATATATATGTATCATAATATATATATATATATATATATTATATTATATATAATAATAATATATATTATATATATATATATATATATCTATATATAATATAATATGATACCACCACTCAGGGCAGGGCCCTTTCCAAAGGAGGGGGCAAAAATAAAATTGAATAAATAAAAAAAATTAACTTTAAATATAACAAAAAATTAAAATAATGGAAAGTAACCCACCCTGTGCCTTGCCTAACGCAATTCTCTCAAGTGGGCCGCAACTTGGTGACTAAATAGAGGAAGATTGAAAATTGCAGGAAAACAAACAGACAGGAAGGAGTTCCACAAAACAGATGTGGCTGGAAGAAGGAGGTACCAACGAGGTGCATCTTGTCCAATATTCATCACCATTTTATGGAGAACAAGGCACCTCTGTGTTTACGAGGTGCTTAGTGGTCTGGAGGATGCGAGAGATCAATTCTCGTCTCGAGGACCTGCCGTTTGTAATAACTATAGAAAATGGATAGGTGCTCCAACGTCACGACCGCAGAGAAAGAGCGGTCAACGGGAGTCAAAGAAGTATTATGGTACAGTTTATAAGCCCTAGCCTTCAGCTTCCAACTCTATCCAAAAGGGGGGTGGAACCGGATCCACCCAAAGTGGGAACAGTATTCCATACGGGGCGAAAAAGCTTTATATACTGGAGTATCTGAGCTGAAGAAAAAAATTCACGCAATTCTGAACAGAATTCCCAGCTTTTTTGAGGCCTTTTTAGCAACCGATGTGATGGGAGGTCTCCAAGACAATTCACTTTTTATGTTAAGGCCTAGAATGTTTATGTTGTTATAATATATATATATATATTTATATAATAACTATATATATATATAATATATATAATATATATATATATATATATATTATATATATATAATATATATAAATTATATATATATATATATATAATAAGATATTATATATATAATATATTATAATATATTTATATATAATTTTATAATATATATATATATATATATATATATATATATATATATATATATATATATATATATAAGATGATATATATATATTATATCATATATATTATATATATATTATCATATTTATATATATATATATATATATAATCTCTTTTAAATTCAATGTAAATATACAATTAATTTTTTATAGTAAATTTAAAACTAAAACTTCTTTGAATTCCCCCCTTCTCTTATCTTTCTATCAAATGGATTAAATAAATAAATACGTATACAAATAGATAAATAAATAAAAAAAATAAATAAATAAATAATTTTACTTAAATTCGCATAAAAGAAAATGTCAACTAAGCAGAAAAAAATACATAAATCAATAAGTAGATTCAATAGACTAAAAAAAACTAAATATCAAGGGGGAAAATACGTTGCACCGTAGCGTTTCGTCGGTGCAAAAAAACTGGTTCAGAACTTGTCAGGTGGGCAGAACAGGAGTATAAATAGGAGTTTTTATTCAATGGAATGAGAGAAGTCTTGTTGCTTCAGTAGAGAAAAATCAGGGATAAAATTTTACTTTGAACAAACAGACTAACCAATAAGAAGAAGATGATAAAATTATTTTGCGAAATTTTAGGATTATTTTTGGTCTTTGGCGAGAGTGTGGGACAAGGCACAGGTATGGTCTTTAATTGCTATTTATTTTTAATTTATTAATTTTATTATATTTTCTTAATTTTTATTTATTTAATTATTAATTTTGTTTATTTAATTATTAATTTTATTTATTTAATTATTTATTTTATTTATTTCAAAATTTCGGTTACTTTAAATAAATCTGTCTCAGTTTAAACTATTTAGCAATAGTTTTTCATTTATTTTTGTTTTATTATTATTATTATTATTATTATTATTATTATTATTATTATTATTATTATTATTATTATTATTATTATTATTATTATTATTATTATTATTATTATTATTATTATTTATTATTATTAGTATTATTATTATTATTATTATTAATTATCATTATTAGTAAACATTATATATATTATTTATTATTATTATTCTTTATACACATATCTTGCATTATTATTATCATTATTATAATATAATTATTATTTATATAATTATATTAACTATAATTATTATATATATAATTATATTATAATAATTATTATTATTATTATTAATTCACATGATAATTAATTATTTATATCATTGTTATTCTTATAATTACTCTATTATTATTAATTATTTATATTATTAATTAATATTATTATTAAATTAATTTTATTATTAGTTATTAATTATTTATTTTATTATTTATTATTTTATTAATTATTCAATTATTTATTATTAATTATATTATTATATTTATTATTTTATTTTATATTTATTATTTATTATTTATTATTTATTATTTATTATTTATTATTTATATATATGATTTATTATTTATTATTAGTATTTTAGTAATATTATTATTATTCTTTAATATTATCATATTTTAAGTAATTATCATTATTATTATTATTATTATTATTATTATTCATTATTACTTATTATTATTATATTTTATTACTTATTTTATTATTATTATTATATATTATTATTGTTTTATTATTATTATTATTGTTTTATATTATTATAATTATTATTATTATTATTATTATTATATATTATTAATTTTTATATTTTATTATTATTCATTAATTATTATGATTATTAATTATTATTATTTTATATTCTTATATTATTCCTTTTATTATTGTTTTTATTAATTATTCATTATTATTATTATTTATTATTATTATTATTATTATATATATTATTATTATTGATATTTATTAATATTTTTATTATTATTATATTATTATTATTATTTTACGCTTCTGTTGGTGAAACATTATATATATATATACTGTATATATATATATATAATATAATATAATATTATATATAAATATATATAATATATATATATATATATATATATATTCTATATTTACGTGTGTCACAGTAATTCCTTTACGGATTATGGCACTAACGTACTAACCGCTGGTTTCGAATTTCCAGGCGAACAGTCAGTACTTACCAGTTGCTGCCCAGGGAATAAAGTATGCTGCCGTAGTTGTGGGAGAAAGCTACCAGGGATCAGCGCAGATTGCGCATGTGAGAGGTATGTTTCCACATATATATAATATATATTATATATATATAAATATATAATATATATATATATGATTAATTATATATATATATATATATATATATATATATATATATATATACTATATATCATATATAATAATATCAGTATATATATATATATTATATATATATATGGTAATAATATATATATAATAGTTTCATGAGGCTAACAAGGGTCGGCATCTAACAGGGAACGCGTTCAAAATTTTACGTAAAGAAAAGTTAGTTGGTGAAATAAATATTCAGTCAAATGAAAACGTAAATAAAAAGATGTCCTTTCATTATATATAGTCCTAATGTTACATAAAAATGTATGTTGTTAAGAATATTTAGTTCTAGGAGATAAGACAATATAGTTACTATTAAAGTAACTTTTAAAAGGTTATATGAACCATAGAGTAGGAAAATGACCACGGGGAATGGGTCCATTTGAGGGCAATCAATGAAGATATGGTGAACATATTGCAAATCATAGTGACGGCAAAATTTGCAAATGGGAGGATGATTTTGAGACATGTAGTGGCTGTAAATGATGTTGGTGTGACCAATGCGGAGGACTGGAAGTATCACCTCATGCAAGTGAGAAGAATACCACTCACCAATGTTTGGCTTTACATTTCTAAGTTTTGTCACTCGATGATCACTTGCCTAACATTCCTGCCCGTAAGACCGGAAGCCTTGTCGGAGAGCAGGATAATAATCAGTTGATGGGAGGCGATCTTGACGAATGACATCCGAAGGGTACGTAGAGCACCTCCGGAAAGAGGAGGCGGCCATTCTGGCTACTATGTCCGCGATTTCATTTCGGCTGGGAGACAGAAGAAAAAGTGAATTGAGTCAGTAAAGGAATGCCTGGAGGAGAGAAATGTGAGTTTGGCAGAGGCGAGAAGAAAGGTGCAAAATAGGAGTGAATTGTGAGGTTTTTTTGGGGGGTATGGTTGTGGCCCACCTGGGCCAAGGGATGAATCCTACATTGATGAGATGTCATAGTGAGGGTCCGTCGCTGTCCCGTAAAGCTCTAGGGTGGATTTTATGACTGCGACGAGTTCTCACTAAAAGGTATAAAGGTGGCGGTGAGGCTGGGCTTTCTTTTAGACTTCCGTCACATTCTACTACTTTTCTGTTTCCAGTGCATGCTACGCACCTTACGATCTTTGGGAGGGAGGTAGGGTGATATATATATATATATATATATATATATATATATATATATATATATATATATAATATATATATATATATATATATATATATATATATATATATATATATATATATATATATATATATATAATATATATACTAATATATATATATATATATATATATATATATAAATAATAATAATATATATATATAATATATAATAATAATAATAATATATAATATATATATAATAATATATATACAAATATATATACATACTATATATATATAATAGATAGATATGTATATAATAATAATATATAT
>JABUQX010116828.1:12500-20000 GCA_015478945.1 Trachelipus rathkii
GTGCGGATGCGGATCTTTAATAATGTGCGGATGCTCCGCGGATGCGGGATATCTATAATATATATATATATATATATATATATATATATATATATATATATATATATATATATATATATATATAATATATATATATATATATATATATATATATATATTTATTTACAGTGATGGGCATCGATACAAAAAATTTGCTTAAGCGATACCGATACATCGATACAAGAAAATTTGCTGCGCAGCCGTCGTACCCCTGACCAACGCATAGACACGGATCCAAACCTTCTTTTTCTAAAAACAAATCAATCGTTTTGGCAATGGTTTTACCATCCATCCCTTCAAGAACTTCAAACCCCAGAAATTCTTCTCGAACAGTCATTTTTTCAAGATCGAAAAACCTTAATCCTATAGATAATTGTTCTTTGCCTGACAAATCCGCAGTTTCATCGGCCAATATGGAGTAGACACCAAATTTTTTTGCATCCGCGACAATCATGTTTTTTATGATAATTCCACACAAATTGATAAGTTCATTTTGAATCATCGGAGACGTCCAGACGGCATTCTTCTGTCCTTGAATATGTTCTTTCAATTCCACATCACCACTTTCTATTCGCAGTTTAATCAGGTCTTCAAAAATTCCCTCATGCAGGTCTTTACCTCTTAAAGGTAAGTCATGGGTTCCGCAGAAAATTATGGTCTTCAAAATTGCTGTAATATTTCTTTTATTTTCTGCAATTGTTTTTTGATGTGCTGTCTGCAGCTGAATATCAACGGGCACGTCTTCCATGATTGATTTAGCAGCTTTGGCAGCCACCAAATGCCATCTACTTTCCATGTGTTGTTTTTGGTATATTCATGCATATGTTTGTAACGAGTAAAAGGCCGGACATCGAAAGAGCCTTGCATATATATATATATATATATATATATATATATATATATATATATATATATATATATATATATATATATATATATATATATATATATATATATATATACTACTTCATTATCTATTGATTGATGTATCTTTTCAGGTTTTCTAAATCTTATAATCTTATTTCAAATAACTTCAAATTTTCAAATAATTTTCGTAAGAACGTTGGACTGACACTTTATTTATCATCTCTAGAACCTTTGGTTCACTGATCTTCTGCTTTCAGGGAATCTGTTCCTGTGACTCCAGACATATTGAACGTTTTCGCTACAGTCAGGAATAAACTTTTGATTTCTCAATTCCTTTATTTAGTTACGTATCCTTTATGTACATCCTTCTATATGATTTAATTTCCGGACGTCTGTAGCAGCTGATGTAAGTCCCCATTTGTTCTTTAAATCTGTTCCTCAGGGAGCAGTTTTATCACTAACACTCTTATAATTTTCAATAATGATATAATATACTGTCACTTCGTATCCTATTGACCATTTGTTATTCTTTCAGTTTAAGAAACGATCCTCTCAACAACAATCTGTTAATGCTATAATAGTGGCCGTGGATCAATTGAGACATGATCTTTCTCGTATATCTTGCTGGGTCAAAGAAAATATGGAAAGTATGCTTCATTTTAAAGCCTCAAATACAAAGTCATTTAATTTATATTCTTAAAATAATATTCCACATAACTTCAACACTTTCTAAAAAACACAACCTAAACCTGCCTTTCTTATTATTTTGTGTAATTACCTTTCCCGCGATTCTTATTAGAAGGAACATATTGTGTCTCTCAATTAACAACCTCCAAAGAGGTTCGGTATTTTGAGGTGCCTTCAGGACTTTTCATTGCCATATATATTTTCTCTGTATAGGACCATCAATCGAATACTGCTTTTCTGAACCTTATTAATGTAAACTTCCTCCTATGGGGAAAGCTAGTGACACTCGTCTTTCCACATGGTCTCATTGGCTCTTTATTCAGCTCTATGACGAAGACATAACCCCTATGCTAATTATATTAGATATAGGCATTTATTAAAGTATGGAACACTCTTACTTATCTACTTTCCCAACTTCTTTCGATTTGCACACTTTAAAATACCGTATATCGGGGTATGTTGCAGTTAATTTAGTTAATGAATTATTTATATCCAACTCTTGTTGAAACTATTTGGATTTTAAGCCTTTTTCCACTGGAGGGAACACACACACACGCGCGCCTATATATATATATATATATATATATATATATATATATATATATATATATATATATATATATATATATAAATATATATATATATATATATATATATATATATATATATATATATATATATATATATATGTGTGCGTGTTTGTGTGTGTGCTCCTAGCTCAGAGGTAGAGCACTATCCTAGCAAGCGAGGGGGCTCAGATTCGAGCCTGATTTGGAGCGAGAAAATGTAGGCTATTCTCTACTAACTCTACTTTGTCCCACTGAGACGCTAATGAGTACATTGGCAGGGTGCTATGCTGCTAATGGGTAACATTCCGGCATCCGCGATAGTCATGGTTAGCCAGCGGATTGGTCGTTAGGCTCGTGTTTCCAAGGACCTTTCTTGATGGGTCCGACTGACAGGACGCAAGTCTTTCCTGGGGGCTGAAGATTTTTTTTATCTATCTATCTATCTATCTATCTATATATATATATATATATATATATATATATATATATATATATATATATATATATATTTATTTTTATATATATATATACTACTAACTATATATATATATATATATATATATATATATATATATATATATATATATATATATATATATATATATATATATATATATATATATATATATATATATGATAATTTTTATATTACTACTATTTATATCCAGTTTCTTCTTTTAAATTTGGTTTAAGTGCTTTTATTACGATTTACATTTTCGGAAGTTGAATTAATATAAAAAAAAACATCTTAAAAGCTTTTCTCAAGTCGATTATATTTATATGGCTTTGGAGAGGTGGTAATTTTAGATTATAAAAGAATTCTATATTATTTGCAAACATTATATATATATATATATATATATATATATATATATATATATATATATATATTTATATATATATATATATATATATATTATTTATATATATATATATATATATATATCTTATATACAAACTCATAAAAAAATATATATATATATATATATATATATATATATATATATATATATATATATATATGCTACTATAACTCTATATATATATATATATATATATATGCAAAGATATTTGTGCAATAAACGCACCAATTATTTGTATATTTCAAATGGTCCTAAGTGGGTTTGAACCCTTACCCTTGAGATGGTACTCCAGAGTGTTACCTCGAGACCACGATTGGCTAAAAGGAAACCCATCATTTTACCTCTGAAAGCTTAGCTTCCCAAGATGAGCGTAGGCGTGTCTTGGACACCTAACCTCCGACGGGCCTCCCCGCCAACACTCGGGTCAGGGGCAACACTGGGTAATTTTTAACCGGACATTATTAGATGACATTATTGATATATCTGCAATAAAGCAACCGAGTTCCCGTCAAGGCGACATCACCAGGTGTCCAGCCTGTCCTATCTCTCGTTCTTTATATTGTATAGCACCGGGCATATTGTCCTCACGCGCAACATGCGGTGGTTTAATCCCAGAGAAGGCAGTTAATTCTTTACCTTCTCATTATATGTTCTTTCTTTAACATCTTATCAAATTGCGATTATTATGCAATATTTAACATCTAAAATATAAAGAACGAGAGATAGGACAGGCTGGACACCTGGTGATGTCGCCTTGACGGGAACTCGGTTGCTTTATAACTGTTCTTGAATCCAACTTTTTTGGGTTGGGGGATGGCTCAGTTGTATAGCACCGGGCATATTGTCCTCACGCGCAACATGCGGTGGTTCAATCCCAGAGAAGGCAGTTAATTCTTTACCTTCTCATTATATGTTCTTTCTTTAACAATATATATATATATATATATATATATATATATATATATATATATATATATATTCTATATATATATATATATATATATATATATATATATATATATATATATATATATATATATATATATATATATATATATATATATATTTTTATTATCTATTAATCGGTTTCAACTTTTATCAGATGGTGTTATTCCCCATCTATATCTCCGATTGGCTGGAATTAAACTAAACAAAGTACACCTTTTCCTAAATTTTAGCACTTCCCTTAATACTGTCAGTAAAATCTTTCCTCTGCTGATTTCCTCCGACCATCATCAAATACCTACACCCTATTCTATCAATTTATATCTTCCGAAGGAAGAAATCCTTTATTAGCAAGGAGACATTTTTCCTATGTATTGCTGTAAAGTTTCGGATTTACGGTTGTTTTTTTTTATTTTTCACTATTAATGACTCCTACTTTAGCTGGAAATGCCCCAATAAATTTACAGAGGCCAAAACCAGGAGAAACTTTACTGCACGGAGGCTAATTTTCCATTAAATTTCCCTTTACATGATGGTGGTTTTATACAGGATTTTTTTCATTTCATTATCCTATTCGTAATGTTTCTTAACTCCATTCAGTTTGCAAGTTCACTTTTCCCACTTTTAAACTAACGATTACAATTTGCATTACTTCTTTCACTCCGAAAAACGGCAAACCCAAAAATCAAAAAACTGGTACGAGGAGGATGGTCTTCGAATACTATTCTAATGCTCTAATCTGAAGAAAAAGGCATTGCTATTAACAGAATCAAAAAATCAATCCCTTCATTTATTAAACTGTATAACTAGACAATTTTTTTCGTCAAAATTGCAAATACCTCTATTAATAATTCTTTACTGATAGTGCTTCTTGTTATTGAAATAGTTCATGAAAGGAAACGCTCAGACTAAAAGAGGGTGCTAAACAGTGGCGGCTCGTGGTTCTTGTGCAAAGGGGGTACTGCTTTTATATATATATATATATATATATATATATATATATATATATATATATATATATATATATATATATATATATATATATATATATATATATATATATATAACTATAACTATATATATATATATATATATATATATATATATATATATATATATATATATATATATATATGCCCCTTTCTTCTTCTTCTTTTTTCTTCTTCTTCATCTACCTTTTTCTCCCCAGACTGGGGTAAGGTGCGTACATGGAAGAAAAGCAGTGAAGAATATGACCAAGAAAGTCAGCCGATACTACCACTCCCTCTGTCCCGTGCTAATTGAAGTAAGAACTCGTCGCAGTCAGGAAATCCACCCTAGAGCTTCGGGACCGCGACGGACTCTCACTATGGTAAATCGTCAAAGTAGGGTTAATCCCCTGGCCCGAATTGGGCCACAACCATACCCTCACAAGGAACCCCGCCATTCTCTCCCTATCATGCACCTTTTCTTCTCGCCTCTGCCAAACTCACATTTCTCTCCTGCAGACATTCCTTTACCCCACAGGCTCAAATCCGCACCAGCTGGTCTCCCAGCCGGTCGATTCCCAGTACACTCACCACTATACATCCCCTTAACCAACCGATTATCATTCATCCTTTCCACATTGACAAAACCATCTCAACATACTTTCATTTATTCTCTCGTTTACCCTTTTCTTCACACCACACCACAACTCTCTAATACGTTCATCCCTCATTTTATCAATTCTTCTCTCACCTAGCTATATATATATTATATTTTATATATATATATATATATATATTATACTTTTTATATATATATACTCTATATATATATATATATATATATATATATATATATATATATATATATATATATATATATATATATATATATATATATATATATGTATATGCTATATATATATAACTATATATATACTATATATATAATATATATATATATATATATATATATATATATATATATATATGTATATATATATATATATATATATATATATATATATATATATATATATATATATCTATATATATATATTTATATATATATATATATATATATATATATATATATATATATCTATATATATATATATATATATATATATATATATATATATATATATATATATATATATATATATATATATATATATATATATATATCTTTATTCATTTTACGACTCATAGTCAGTTTTTGATTTTTTTTTTAATATATTGATACTATATGATACTAACAATGAATTTCAAGCGGTAAAGGACATGATTCAAAAGTTCGAAATATTTTAAATAATTTTTTAAAAATCATTTTGAAGACACTCACAGAAAAACCAATTACATATTTGGAATCAGCGTATAAAACATTACAAAAATGTAAAAAAAATAAAAATAAAAAAAGGAAATAAAATATTTTCATAAAATGAAATATCTCGAAAAGTGTACGACACTTACAGAAAAACAATTACATATTTGGAATCAACGTATAAAGCTTATTGCAAAATGTAAAAAAAGAATGAGGCTCCGAACCGACGGGGACAGAAGGGAAGTTTTCTATACCCCGTAGAGGGCGGATGAACCACGACACCCAAATGCCAAGAGCGGGGTTCCGAAACCCCTCCCAGGAGGAAATAGTCCCTACCATGTCGTTCCCCCCGGAAGGCCAGAGACCCCGACTCCTGCCATCTTTGCGAGTTTACCCTTAGGTATTCCTTTAGTTAAAAAAAAAAGGAAAAAAATTAAAATGACAGGTCGTAAAGCAATAAAGGTCCTATATATTTTTGAATCATGTCCGTTACCACTTAAATTGATTGTTAGGATCATAGACCAGAAATTTATTATTGAAAAAAAAAAAAAAATCGAAAAGTATTTTAGTCGTAAAACAGAAAAGGTCATATATATATATATATATATATATATATATATATATATATATATATATATATATATATATATATATATATATATATATATATATATATATATATATATATATATACTATACTATATATATATATATATATATATCTATATATATATATATATATATATATTTATATATATATATATATATATATATATATATATATACTATATATATATATATATATATATATATATACCAACCTATATATATATATATATATATATATATATATATATATATATATATATATATATATATATATATATATATATATATATATATATATATATATATATATATATATATATATATATATATATAATTTATTAATTTCGAATGATGTTTTGGAAAACGGTCAGTTATATTGAAAATGATCGAAATTTGAAAGAGACTAAATTTGAAAGCTCAAGAAAAGTAATAAATATGAGACAGAACAACATTTCCAAAGAAGTTCCAATGTAACTTTATTAAGCTACACTCACGGACAACATCTCTCGCTTAGATTACACAGTAAAAATTTACACTATAGAGTTTTCGGACACAAAAGATTTTCAAGTTACTATTATTTTCTATGGAATAAATTGTTTTAAAATAAAAATTATATATATATACTATATATA
>JABUQX010116828.1:25000-30000 GCA_015478945.1 Trachelipus rathkii
CATTATTAGTATCATATACTAGCAATATGTTAAAAACAAGAACAAAATCAAGACGGGCGGGTCTTAAATAACGAAAACAGAGTTTATATATATATATATATATATATATATATATATATATATATATATATATATATATATATATATATATATATATATATATATATATATATATATATATATATATATATATATATATATATATATATATATATATATATATTTATAAAAAATATATATGTAAAAAACATTATATATATATATATATATATATATATATATATATATATATATATATATATATATATATATACATAAATATATACATAAATATATACAAAAATATATATATTTGTTTAGAAAAGGTGTCTTAAGGAAACTTATATGCGTAATTAAGAACAGAATAATTTGTTTTAAAGTAATCAGTTACTCTAATAATTTATAATTTTTATACTGCCTTTTAATAAAGCAAGAACTGATTCATTGTACCCTATACCTTAGATACTCCAGATTTTGATATTAATGTTTTTTTTAAGAGGAGCTTGTTCAATTAAAGTAAGTACCACATACTATCTTTGCAATTATCACTGACCTTTCAAAGTATATCTCGGATAGTCAGACCTTCCTTACCTTTTAAATAAATCTCACTAAGCAATGGTAATATAAGAAGTTCCTTTGTTAAGTACTTATGATAAGTAACTTTACTGTATTTCAAACAAAATAATAAAATTAATTTGGTTAAAAGTTAGGTCTTTTAAATATATTTAAGAAAGAAATGTGTTACAACCACGATGAGAATACCTAAAGTACATTAAACTACTAAAAATTTCCGTTAAGTAGGTAACATCATAAGTATTTAACACATTTTAAAACCGTATCACTAATATAATCCATTGTACTTTTTTATATATATATTATATATATATATATATATATATATATATATATATATATATATATATATATATATAATATATATATATATATATATAAGTATATATATACATATATATATATATGAATATAATACTATATATATATATATATATTATATATATAGTATATATATATATATATATATATAAATATATTAGGGAGTGTGCCGAATATATGGTAAGTATCGGGTATTCGGCCTAATTCGCCAAAATATCCGAATATTCGGTATCGCTTTTTGCCGATACATTTCGGTCCGAATATTTGAGCTTTATAAATCAATTAATTATTACGCTCGACATAAGGGAAAAGTTATTCAATTTAAAATTGAAATTTTAGAAACTTATTTTTCCAAAAAAATTAAAATATAGCCAAATTTTGTAGGCCTATTATGGCGAAAATGCTTTGTCATTTGTCAGCTGAACTATTCGGGCCGAATATTGAGCTTTATAACAATAAATTACGTCAACATAAGGGAAAGTTATTTCAATTTAAAATGGAAATTTTAGAAACTTATTTTCCAAAAAAATAAAATATATGCCAATTTTGTAGCCATATGGCGAAATCCTTTGTCATTTGCAGATCCTATAGGGCTTTTGAACATTTTTCAATATTCTAGAAATAGAGTTCATTTAGTATACGGGATATGGACGCAAACATGGTAGCATGGTATATAATAGGAGAGTAGCTTGCTTAATCCATTTCTGTTTTAATTCATCATGTTGCAACTATGCATTCACGATTCAAAATTATGTCAGAAGTCTGTTAAAGTATTTTATTTACTTGCAGAAGAATATCCTCTCATTTTCACCATTCAGTAACGGCAGCTGCAAAGCTTAAAACTTTACAGATTGCAGCTGAATGTCAAACCAGCATAACTTAATCAAGACGTTTCTACACGCTGGAACAGCACTTGTGTATGTTTTAGATTGTTTGAACAAGAACTGTTTCCCATAGCCATTATACGCTGCTGAATGCATTCAGAAATGTTTACTGTTTTCCGTGGCAAAGATTATTCCATTTATCTTGAGCCATTAACATCGACTAAAAGCAAGCATTAAACGTTAAGTAACAGTCGCCCAAGTGATCCTTCCATTTTAGCAATAAATCTTTTTTTAAATAAAGGCTACTTAAAAGCAAGCTTCAGTGGATATATATTACACTCGTTTGAAGGAGCTTATAGAAAATCAGTTAGAAAAACGGAACTTTCCAAGTTTCTAATGTGATAAATTTTGTTGTGCAGGCTACGTTTCTTATATCTGCGTTTCAAGGTAATTTTTAACATAACATGCCAGATGAATCAAGTAAAAAAATTATGTCGTTGAGGCATGGAAAGAATGCAATGAAAATTTCAGCTTCCTGAACTCTTTCTGCTTGACGATGTTCACGTAGTGGGGGAAGTGAAGCGTGATGGTTCCATTTTCACTCTTTAATTGGATTTGTTTAAGAAATTGTGGCATCAAAAATCACGTCATACATGAAATGATAAGTGAGGTTAAATAAGAAAAAGTCCACATTCTTCTGACTGAGTGATTATTGTACATAGATGTTAAGGCTACGATAACGAAATTACATTCAAGAAATAAACCAATATATAAGTTTGCCTACTTTTGACTATGAAAAGAAATGATGATTCCTTCAATTGGTGGAGAATTACACTGGAAAATAGTTTTATGAAGTTTGAAAAAACTGCATAAAATAACTTTCAGCTGCCACCGCCATCAGTCTAAAAGGTGAAAGAATATTTAAAAGGAGAAATATTTATGAACAGCCACACAAGAAATAGAGGTTTATCCCCTGAAAATGGAGAACTGCTAATGTTCTGTCATTTTAACCTTTAGAGCTTATTCAAATGAAGTTTAGTTTAATATCTTTAACTAACGAAACTTTTCAATTTTAATTTAATATTTTTAATATGTGATGTTTGCTGATAGGGTAAGAAATAGTTATTAACTTTTTGTTTTATTACTTTGTAATGTACACTGGTAAACATGAAATTTTTTGGACGGGTTTCGCAATTGATTATTGATGTGCTGATTCCAAAAAGTGTAATTCGGTTTTTTGCATTATCACATCGCATTTGTGAGATATTGTGTGTAACACAGATTTGTAAAATTTTATGATTTTTTACCTTTTTCAAGAGGGTCTATCACAATTATTGGGATATATATATAGATAGAGGTTTATATACTATATATATATTATATATATATATATATATATATATATATATATATATATATAATTATATATATTATACTAATATATATATATATATATATATATATAGTATTGGATATATGGAATGGGAGAGAAACAAATCTGCAATGGAATATGATACATGCGCTTGATAGATATAAGTGTAAACATATAAATAAGCAACTATGATTATAAAGAGTAACATATGGGACAACAATGAATGTAATAGAAGGAATGGGTTTAGTTATAATGTAAACATACCTACGATGGTAGTAACTTTCTCTTCGTAGACGATCTTATACTGTGCATAGCGTCTGGAATATCCCTGTCATCAAGACTCTCAACAATAGTCGCGTCAATCATATTGATATCCACTTGCCTCTGCGTAACGGTCTTCCATGAACTTTTTAGATCTTGATTGAATAGCGTTCTACCATGCTCATCACTAACTATCGCCTAGGTATTCGGAAATTGTTCTTAGGTGAGAATGGTAAGTAAGTGCAGACTTGTATACGGCATGGTCTGACATCCAGTAGAGATGAACACTCGCTCTAGGCGAGTTCTGTACAATGTTAGTGTTCCCCGGCTTTCCTGTTCCCCATATAATATTCTGTGCTATATCTAAAAAAGCATTCCACGCTCTTTTGCCTCTAAAATATCTCTCTTGTGGTGTAGCAAAGGCTGAGCATCACGGAGGAGTTGTCCAATAATTTCGTTTTGGGCCATGCAAATAGTGCCGAATTTTTTCTTCTCGTCAACTCACAGACCAGAAAACGTTGAGCATTAATAGCAAGAAGCATTCACCATCAATGGTCCAGGTGCTCACATAATTGTTTCAGTCAAACCAATTTTACTGTGTCACCTCGCACGGTAAGATGATGTTTTCTCTCTGTACAAGTGGTTCACTTACGATGGATGTTCCTGTCACCTGGCGTCAAGGTTCCTCGTGCGGCCATTCTCGTGTGTGGTCCAGTGATCCTTTGTCCGCCTCCGCTGTCCCAATAGACATGGAAGCAAGGGATGTTTGGGTGAAACCTGCTTGCTGACCGAGCGAGAATGGTTTACCATTTTGAGGTTCAAGCATATTTTACCATCCATGTAACCTGATATTGTAGCCTATCTCAAACTGTCTTGAATTTTTCATACCTCCTCTCGTCATCCGTACTGGAGTACCCCTACTGAACCTGAAGCATACTGTTGCCGTTGTGTAAACAACACCACACTTTAAACTGCTCTTTGAAGTGTCAATAAACAGTCGCCAATCACCTGCATCGTATGCTGGGAGTCCCAATAGCGAGTAGTAGGCCTGCCAACTTCACTGCAATACACAAGGTTAACATCTGACTGGAAGAGCCTCCGCAGCTCTGCTTCTCTGTTACAATAAAATGTACTCCTTGTGGCCATGGTCCCAGTAGTCATTTTTCATGGCAACTTCGAAGACCGCAACAAGCTCAGGACAACTTCGGGCTAATAAACTCTCATGCAAGATCGTTCAGTTCACCCTTGGTGAACAATGACGGACCATCCGACTGTATTTCAGTGGATGATAGACAGTCATCCAGGTCATTGACATCCATACATGTAGACGTACTAAAGTTACCACATGCCCCGAATATGCGACCGCAAGTAATACTTGCACTACTGTAGATATATGCGGAAGGTAACGTCTAAACAGCCTACGTAGTGCGCACATGAATTTTGTCATTCCTAGGGAATAGTGCCAAAAAAATATAGGATCCATGAATTTGCAACGAATGACGGGATGTGATCCAGCAAATACGGAGAATATATAGGGAATCACGCACTCCTAATTTCCTTTATATATCTGCTTATTCATTAAAGTCCATCCTATAGAAAACTTTTTAAAA
>JABUQX010116828.1:45000-50000 GCA_015478945.1 Trachelipus rathkii
CACACACACACACACTAAAAATAAAAATAAAAATAAAAAATAAAATTAAAAATAAATAATAAAAATAAAATAATAATAATAATAAATAATAAAAATAATAATATATAATAATAAATAATAATTAATAAAATTATAATAATAATATAATAATAATATAATAATATTAATAAATAATTCTATTCAGGTTTTTAAGCTATTTTATTTAGTCATAACTATGCGGATGTAAGGTTGAGGTTAAGGCTCAAGAGCTATATTTTCAATAGGGGGCTAAAAGAAGCAGAGAAGAAGCCGATGGGGGACAGAGGGGGGACGAAATCCCCCCGTCGTCCACGCTAGAGGCCGAGAGAACCCCGACTCTTGATATTCTTATGCGGTCTATCTCTAGGGTATTCGTTAGAGTTTTAAATTATTAAAAACGACTGTACATAAAACATGTAATATATATATATATCCATATATATATATTAATATATTATATATATATATATATATAATGTATATATATATATAATATATATATATATATAATATATATATATATATATATATATATATATAATATATATATATATATATATATATATATATATATATATATATATATATATATATATTATTTTTATAATATATATGTTTATTATATATATATTTTTATATATAAATATTAGTATATAATTATATATATATATAATATATATATAAATATATATATATATTATATAATATTATATTATATATATATATACGTAATTATCCAAAAATATTTCACTTTTTTAAAAAAAAATTTTAATATGACAGAAAATGTTATAATTAATTATTTCAAATAATTTTCGAACTTTTGAGATCATGTCCGTTATTGTTGTAAAGAACGGTCATAAAACAAAACAGGTCCTATATATTTTGAATCATGTCCGTCAGAACTAAAATTGTTAGTATCATATACTAGTAATATATTAAAAAAAAAAAAATCAAAACTGACGGAGTATATGCTGGAACGATTTATGCATGTTTAGCAAAATTTTAGTAGGTTTTATGTTCAGAAATTGCAGCTTTTTTTTTTAATTTTTTTAATTTTTTTTTTTTTTAAACAATCTAAGTGAAATAAATAATGAATATAAAAGTAAATTACATTATATATATGCAAAGTAAAGGTTATGTTTTTAATATTTATAGAGGTGTGAAGCTGCTTTAGTATTAAAGTTTCAATTTGATTTTAAGCATTTTCACTTCAATTTTATGAAATGTGTTCGAATTCATACAATCGATATGTATATGAAGGTGGAAGCTGATATCAATCATGTCCTATATATATATATTATATATATATATAATATATATATATATATATATATATATATATATATATATATATATATATATATATGGTAAGAACAATTAAACTCCCCTTATTGGGTTTCGAACCCGCACCCTCGCAGTTAGTATGCCAAGCGTGTTACCACTAGACCAACGAGAGGCTAAAAGGAAATCTACCATTTTTCTCTGAAAGATTACTATCTTCCCAGAAGAATAAGGCAAGTCAATCTTGACAGTGACCTCTGGCAGATCTCCCCGCCCGTATGTTAGCAGTTCTAAATTTGTTACTGATACCGTTACTCCCCGAGTAGCAGCACCCTGTGTGACCCTTGACCCGAGTGGGGGCGGGGAGATCTGCCTGAGGTCACTGTCAAGATTGACTTGCCTTATTCTTCTGGGAAGATAGTAATCTTTCAGAGAAAAATGGTAGGTTTCCTTTTAGCCTCTCGTTGGTCTAGTGGTAACACGCTTGGCATACTAACTGCGAGGGTGCGGGTTCGAAACCCAATAAGGGGAGTTTAATTGTTCTTACCATTTTACGAACTGTGAGCGTATGTTAGCAGTTCTAAATTTGTTACTGATATATATATATATATATATATATATATATATATATATATATATATATATATATATATATATATATACCTTTATTAATCGAAGCAGTCGTCTAATTATTAGGTGTTTTATCCCCATTCAAACCCACTATTAAACCCATCTATCATCTCTGATTTTCCCTCGATTAAACTAAACAAAGTACACTTTTCTTAAATTTTATCACTTCTCTTAATACTGTCAGTAAAAATCTTTCCTTTGTTGATTTCTTCCGACCACCATCTAATATCTACATCCTATTCTGTCAATTTAAATCTTCCGAAGGAAGGAATCCTTTATTGGCAAGGAGACAGTTTACCTGCGTTTTGCTGCAAAGTATCGGATTTACGGTTATTTTATATATTTCTCTTTGAATTACTCGCCTACTTCAGCTGGAAAGGCCCTGAGGAATTCGCAGACGCCATCATTACTTGGAGAAACTTTATTACATGGAACCTTTTTTCAGTTAAATTTCCACCTTTGCATGATGGTGGTTATATACAGGATTTTGCTCAATTCATAGTCGTATTAGTAATGTTTCTCCCAATTCCTTCTGTTCTATCAAGTTCATCCTTTTCCCCACTTTCCACACCAACGATTTCAAGTTTGCTGCATTTATTCCTTTTCACTCTGAAAGACAGCAAAACCCAAAAAGCAAAACAACTGGTAACGAAGGGGACGGGTCTTTGATAATCCTTTTCTAATACTATATAATCTGAAGAGAAAAGCATTTTGTTATCAAAAATCTAAAAAAAACAAAAAAAAAAAAAAAAAAAAAAATCAAATCATTTCATGTCTAAACTATAAACTGGTATAACTAAATTTTCTCGTCAAATGTGCAACTCTCTTATATTGAATTATACAATATATATGTTTGTGTTTTCTCTTTATGTAATAGTTTTCATGCAGGAAACGCTCAAGACTAAAAGAGGATGCTAAAAAATAAACTAGGGTGAGTCAGCTCCTCGAAAAGTACTCAGGCTGTGAATCGGTCAGGGTAACTTGTAAAGTGATTGAAAAAGAGAGGGGAAAAAGAAACCGCAGATCGACAGAGAGGGAGTGATTAAAAAATAAAACAAAGAATCATAATATGATAAAAAAAAAAGAAATTATGCTTGAGAAGAGAGAGAGATGAGAGAGAGAGAGAGAGAGGGAGAGAGAGAAGAGAGAGAGAGAAGGAGAGAAGAAGAGAAAGAGAGAGAGAGAGAGAGAGAGAGAGAGAGGAGAGAGAGAGAGATGAGAGAGAGAGAGAGAGAGAGAGAGAGAAGAAGAGAGAGAGAGTAGAAGAGAGAGTAAAGCCTGGGGAGCAAATTTAAAAATGTTTTTCGTTCGATGTGTATCAATTATTAGTAATTGAAAATAATGTATAACTGAATTACTCCTATTTTGATAAGATTCAATATTCATAATTTCTTTTATATAAATAACAGGGAAATAATAAAATTTAAACTCAAAATCCCAAAGTTCATATTTCCACACACTTTATTTCGGTATAAAAAGTATTTTAATTTTACCGACTAATTTATAATTTTAATTTTTCAAATTTTTTTTTTTAATATTAGAAATAAAAATCCCTGATTAAATTATAAAATAGTTTTTCATATTAATTTAATGATTTTTTGTTAAATTCAAAAGTTTGTTTTCATTTCAATTAAAATTAAAAAGAAATAATAATTGTATTACAAAATTAAATTAATTTAAATTAGCAGAAAATTTAAGTAAATATTTTTTCAATTTGTTATTTATTTTATTTTCTCGAAAACTACCATATTGTTCTTCTTGGTTTTTTTTTATTTTCATTTATATTTAATTAAAATAATGTGTAACATACTTCTAATAACTAATAACAGCATATTGCCACTCTAGAGAGGGTTTTTGGGGATGGGATTAAATATTAATATAAAACAGTTTTTAAAAAGAACAAACATATATAATATACATGACACAAGTACATAAGTACACACACATCACACAAGTATACTATATATATATATATTATATATATATATTATATATATATGAATATATATATATATATATATATAAAAATATATATATATAATATATAATATAATATAATAATATATATATATCATAGGGCCTGCGTACAATGTGGTTTACTTTTGCAAACGAATCATACCCATTTTTGCTCGTATTTCAAAATAAGAGTACTTGCTTTAAATTTGAGAAGCAATCTAAAACTTTTAGTTTCTTACTTTGTTTTAGCTTCTATAATTTTATTTACTTTTTTATTTTTATTTTTAATTAATTATAATATATCTTTCTATTTCAATTTTATACTAAAAAAAAACAAACCTTCTTTTTGTTATTCTGAAGCCCGACGAGTTTCAAAAAGACGATAATTCGCTAATGAATCGAGTTTTTTAGTTTCTTAATTTAATTTTAGGATAAGAACAGGTTTAGAACTAGTAAAAATACTTCGGTTTATAAAGGTCTCAGCATGAACCAAATAGATATAAAAGTGGGAACACAATTCATATGATTTAAAATACCTTTTATTTTAATTTTTTTTTTAATTTCAAATTAAAAGCCCTTGCTCCATTTCTCAATGAATCTTCCTGGGAAGATGTTTACCCATATCAACATGAGGTATAATAATAATAATAATAATAATAATTATAATATAATAATAATAATAATAATAATAATAATAATAATAATAATAATAATAATGTTTCGTATAATTATGAAAATATATTTTTTACAATGGTAATAATAATATAATAATAATATAAATAAATAATATAATAAAATAATAATATAAAAATAAATAATAATAATAATAATAATAAAATAATAATATAAATAAAATATATACAAATAATAATAATAATATAATAATAAATAATAATAATAATAATAATAAATAATAATAATATATTAATATAATAATAATAAAATTAATAATAATAATAATAATAATAACTAATAATAATAATATAATAATAATAATAATAACATAATAATATAATAATAAAATAAATATATAATAATATAATTAATAATATAATAGATATTAATAGAATAGCAGTGGCAATATAATATGCTATTTCACATTACTCTCTCTCTCC
>JABUQX010116829.1:0-19551 GCA_015478945.1 Trachelipus rathkii
CTCGAGCCCCTATAAATTAGACCGAGTGAGTAATTTTACTACTTTATAATCACGAATATATAATTATATATATATATTAATTAATTAATATATATAGTATATATATATAATTAATATATATATAATAGTACTGTAATTATATATATATATTATATATTAATATATAATTATATATATATAATATATAATATATATATATATATATAATATATATATATATATAGTTAGTATATGATATTATATGATAGTATATATATATATCTAGTATATAAATATATGATATATATATATTAATTTATATATATATATATATATATTAATATATAGTAAGTATTAGTATATATATATGAATGAAATAGAAAATGACAAAAAGTAATAAAATTTATTTAAGAAGTACAGAGATGGTGATGATAAGATTGAATAAAAGAGTAAGTTATATATAGAGCGTAGATAGAGATAATAAATATCATAATAGCATATGCTTACACACGGTAAGCTGTGTATCCTGTGCCTAGAATTCTATGAAATCATGCTAAGAAAGTATAATTATCCGACATCCGACTAAGATGACTTTTCCAAGGTTTATTGAACACATCGTAGAAAATGATTATTACGTTATTTCAGCGAAACAAAAAGGGCGTCTGGTGAGACTAAAATCGCCATCTAGAGGATACAATTCCTAATAATTCAAAGAAAAAGTAGATATTAAAACATAAGTAGAAAGAGTATAGATAATAGAAAAGGATTTGATCTATTTAGAGGACACCAAGTAGCCTAAGCCTTCATAATAATACAAAAAATAGCCCACATAATTACATTAAATAATTTTATGATTTATCACTATTAGTCCTTATAAGTACTTCTTGATCTATATTACCACACGTATTGCTCGCCACAATTAAAGAATTACTATGGACCAACAGAGAGTATGTTTCCACACCAGTACAACGTTCAAGAGATCTCTTCTTCCCTCACCATAAATGCTACTATGAGTATTATCAGATAGTTGATACGCGATATGAGATAAGTTATTGGGATTTACACAATACCCACCCAATACGTTAATAAATCTAACTGATAGCAATTTCTCACTTAATGTTAAACATAAGCAACTTAGAGCATGTTAACCATGATATATCATTATTAAGCACACGTATGTATACCGAGATTGAAACATTTTCCAACGTAATAATAATTTAATATATATTACTTTCATTGAGTAATTAATTTAAGATCATGGACCAATTATGTGTCATTACATCCTTGTGCAGACTACTCATTAAATTTTGAATTTATGAATATAATTTGACTAATACATAGTATATTATAACAAAGTTCTCTATGACACAAAATCTAACATTTTCCAGACAAATAAGAAAGCCTAATAACCTACCATGTTTCCTAACATGTTATATAAATAGCAAATATATAGTATAATAAACTTAGAAAAGAACAGTATTAGTCCTAACAAACAATTTTAGTAAATTCTTGACTGAACTTGCAGACAAAGCTGAAAATAATTTGCATACATTAACAACTAAAGTTTCCTGACCTGGTAAAATAATTATCCGAGTTATAATATACATTCCCTATGAAAATCATAACGAAACAATATACAGTTTATACACATTGCAATCATCCTAGTGTTATCATAGTAACAGTAGATCAGTATAATTTATATCTTTGAAAGTCATACATTGTATTTTATTCTTCTCTTCGTATTACAAACATATATATATTAATATTTTAACTTAATCTACTTTAAAGCTGTATATACATTCATATTTTCTTCACACTTAACTGTAACTTATTTTATTTGATAATTTATATATATAGGTATATTATATTATATATATATAAATTATAAATCAAAATATATATAGATATAAGTAGTACAGTAAAATTATTATAATTTCTATCTTATATTTATTTTAGGTTTTATTTACAAATTAAAACATAGAAAAAATAAGGTAAATAAATTAATTTAAAATATATTTTAGTTCATTATACTTATATATATATATCTATTTAATACTATTCGTTATGTGCAGAGCATATCCTTCTAGACTTTCAACACACTTAAAATATATATAATATTAAGTATGATATATATATAGTATGTATATATTAATATATATATATATATATATATATATATATATTAATATAATTATATATAACTATAACTATCAAAAAAATATTACAATAGTTTTATTAGTGACAAAATTGGTGTTTATTATTAAATTAACTTTAAAAATTCAGATTTTTTTTAAATAAGATAAATTTTTGAAAATTTTAATAGTAATTTGTTTCTACACATCATCCTATAAGCTCATTAAGGTGCATAGTAGGCCTTATTAGTTTGCCGACACTTTACACCCCCCTTGGGGGGTGCATCCCCCAAATGACACTTATCCAACCCATTCGTTGGGATTACCTATCAAAAGGACTTCTCGTAAGGATTAAGATGAATTTACGCGATAGGGAACTTTATATAATATAATATATAATTCATTAGAATTTAATTTTACGGAGAGGACCATTAGGGTACCGTAACAGTTGGTAGAGTATTTTTTAAGTTTGGTATTCACAGCCCTAGTTATTGTTAGATTAGAGTTAAGTAGTATTTAGGTTTATGTTAGGGGTGTGTAACAAAGACAATCTATTAGGAAGGAAAATGTATCAGAGCCAGTGACTAAATTATCATTAGTAGTACGTGCGCGAGAGAGAATTTGAATGTTATGGGACCGAAAAGTTATACCAACGAAATGGTCCTCAAATTATGATCTTAGAGTTGGAGAGATGAGCGGTCTCGCGCACTAAAATTTTCTATCATTTTCCACGGCTAAGGCGATATAATATAAAATAAGATCTATTATAGACACATATTCGGTAACTTATAGAGAACTCGAATTCTTGTATCCACTTGATGAGACTTATGCGAGTTCTTAAACTGTGCGAGCGACAGTTTAAATATCCCTTATTAGTAATATATGCGTGTTCACCTGAATTAAGTTCCTGGTTTGTGTATCTGTGAATCTTACTAGTTATATTTACTTTTACAGAATCTTTATTAATTTTCAAAACCCCATGTTAATTTGACGTATTTTATTCGAGTATTCAACTTATTCCACACAGAATTTTTAATTCAGAAAATATGATCATTCAAACTTGAAAAATACTCCTATAGATGGGTCCCATTGGAATTAACTAATAGTCACATTTTGCTTTTTTCGATATTTTTTCCAGTAAATGGATAATAAGTCCTTTTCTCGGAGTGATCCAATTTCCATATAATCGTCACTTCTAGTTGAGATTTTAAAATGAAAAATTTCCGATAAAAATTTTTTTTATTTTTTTTTCCTTTTGAGGAGCAGAAGAGTTAGGATGAATATTTCCTTTAGTAGTAGCATATATAATGTATAGTCGGTATAGAGAGATGCACACATTATAATTCTAAAGCTTATACAGAATATTTATATTGCATATTAAATTGATATTCATTTCTTTCTTTTGAATAAATTTTCAAAAAAAAATAAAAATATTTAGAAATATTTGAAAATTTATATTTACTATTTGAGTTATTAATATATTTATATACAAATATAAAATTATCTAAAGCTATAATAAAAAAGATCCAATTCTCGCCCTAGACTTATATAAAGGTATACCCAGATAATATTTATTTTTAGAATGGATCGGACCAAGTATTGAAAAAATAAATATACCTTCAAATAAATTTCACTTTTTCAACATTTGAATATTATTTAGGAATATAGAAGCAAACGTTTGGATCTTTTGATTCTATAATTCACAGCTTGTATACATATATACTTTATCATCAAGTGAAATATTCTAGAAGTCATGTATAAGAATTATTTCATGCTATTCTTTTTCTCGTAGATTGCAAACCACGTAGTTCTTCTTGTTGGTTACGGAGTTGAAGATGGAACAAAATTCTAGATGGGAGTAAGTGTGTTCCAGACTTTACAAATGAACTTCTGGGAAGAATGAGCATAGCTGTCCTGTCTGAGACAGAGGGTTAGATAGACAATGAATGAGACAATATAGACAGAGGAGTCACACGAATTCTCCTAAGTGAAGGAGCTTTTCTTTTATAAAGTTCTGAAGAGCAATTTCCTTTGCAGGCTCTGAGAGAGAGTGAATTTTAACTTTCTACTTTTTTCTGTCTTCTCTTTTATTGCAGTTTGATATAGAAGTATTAATAAGTTGCTCTTTTTGTCTAATTTTTTCTTGTATTTTTTTTTAACAAGAAAGTTGTAAGAGCTAGTATGAAAACACAGCCTCAAAAATCGCAAAAACACGCACATGTGACGTGAGGTAGTAATAATACACACATCTATGCCAATATCCTTGAGCAGAATATTTAGGAAAATTTTCGTTATATGAGGAAAAAAGGAAGTCCTGGGAGAGTTGAATATAATGAAATCACGAGAGACCTGGCATACAAACCACGATGGGATTATATTGAAAAAAATAGAGATAAGTCTGGAAAAGGACAGAAGGGGACTGACAGGAGCGAGCAGAGACACATAAGACACCACGCACAAACAACGCGTCCCGGGGTGAAGGTCGTAGCGCGGAAAACCAAAGCTACAGTCTTGGCCACGTCTTTATTGGGTCACTGGGTGTGAGAGAGCGGGTGTGCTGCTCTGGAATAGGGGAGTTTCCTTCGCGAGCCATCGCTCCCCCTAATTCTCGTGGGTAGTTGATACAGCATGGTCCCGTTTATATATTATTCCATTAGGTCTGTCTATCATACTACTATATATATCCATGTAGATATTATGAGTAAAGGAGGTGAATATAAATCAACCATTGGTTTTACACGATATTCTCTACACTTTTTTATTTGGTAAGGAAAAAAATACAAGAAAGTAAAATAAAAGTTTACATTACTCACATATATCATTTAGTGAGTAGGCTCTAGAAGCTGAGAACGAGGGTGAGATCAGAGGGTAAGGAGGACGTTTCATTAACTCCTCTGGAGAGGGATATGAGTCGATGAGTAATAAAAGGAAATAAACCCACCTGACGACCTTAATAAACTGCACTAAAATAAAGCCAATAAGAGCTGAGTAGTGAGTTTCACGGGTAGGTAAGGACCATATATACCCCGGGAGGGGGGGATTGATGAATACCCTACCAACTCGAGTCGATTTCCAACACAGGAGAGGCTTCGAATGATAGACACTACCGTAATGCTACCTGGTCATCATTTATGCTGAGGTTATATCTACTACTATACTATGGAGTATTCCTGTTTAATTTTAAATTAGAAGAATAAAAAAATAAAAAAAATAAAAAAATTTTTGATAAACGAATCAAAATATAATAAAATAAATAAAAATAAAAATAAAGAAAAAAGTTTGTAAATTCAGTCGAATTTAGAATTTTCAAGACTGACGCAAACTATTAATATAATATATTTAGTTTTACTTAGTTAGGAGTATCATGCCGATATTCTATCTATATCTATAAGCTTATACATAATAACCATTGGAGTCGAGCAGATTGGACGATAACACATAGGTAATGGGATCACACCCAATGTGGTAGGCACGAAGTTATAATATAATATATATATATATAATTAATATATATATTTATCTTAATGTATAATTATATATATTAATTGTATATAAATTATATTTGATTTAAATATATATATATATATATTAATATATTAATATATATATATATATAATATTATATATATAGATTTATATAATATATATATATATATATATATATAATATATATATATATTAATATATAGTATTAATATATATAAGTAATATAAAATTATTTTTTCTGAAACATTATATTATATATAATTATGATAAAATATCAGTTACCATAATTTTAATTGTATAATAAGCTTGTTTTCATTATATTTATTACCATATTAATGTTTAAATATTTCACCATTCCAATATTGAGTAATATATCACTTAGGTACCTATATCATTTTTTAAATAGACGACTCTCGTTTTTTATATTACAAGACTCAATTCACTTGCTAGCGTGGTTCTATCTATCTAATATAAATAATAAAATACTTAACAACTTCCTTTTTCAAATTTCAATTTTATTTGAATTACTTCTAATTATTATAATAATATTATAAATAAAATAGATTGGAAAATATCTAGATTGAAAATTTCTTGCAAAAACCGGGAATAAAACCAGACATTAAAAATAGATTCTTTTTTAATGACGTTATAACTCAGAAATATATTATATAATTTTCAATAAAAATCACGTATTAGAGAGCTAGAAACTACAATTTGAAATAAATTCCTAAATTCGATGAAAATTATCTTCAAAGAAAAAACTGCACAAAGGTCCATTACATTTGTATGTTGCACGCTACACATATTTTGATTTTAATAACCTGAGGGACTCGCTTTTCAACTTTCGGATTTCATATATTATAAATATTTAATCGATACCATTATATTTTTATACGATTATTATAGAGTTAGGACATAGACTAGCCCGCTTCTCCATTATATAGTTGACTATGTAAGATATAAATTTAATAAACTGTATCAATTTATACGATTTACTAATATATATATATATAAATATATACGCTACTGTTAGGGGTATTAAAGAGAAATTTTACTATTAATAATCAAGAGTGAGGAGCGAGATATTCACTAAATAATTGATAAATATAAATTTAATTATTAAAATAGCTAATTAAAAATTTTTGTTTTAATGTTATTTTTATTTCATTTTAAATTATTATGATGCTAAAATATAGCTTCTTTATTTTATAACTTTAATTATATAAAATTTATTTAGTAATTATAAAATTATAGTATTGCTGGCGCTTGAAATTTATAAATTATCATAAAAAGTTTAAATACCTAAAAAATATTGGGTAGGAGCGTCCTACCCGGCCTACTTCAAAATTGGCCCACTTGATATATATATATAATATATATATTATAATATATATATATTATATATTAAGTATATTTAAATTTCTTAATATGTATCTAATTAAAATAATTTATTATATAATTAAAGATATAAAAAAATTTGAGCGTAACTCGAAAATTTCCAATAAAAAACTCGATTCTAATTTGCCATAGTTGGAAAATTTTTTTTTTCTCTCATTTTATTAATAAAAATTAAGAAACTACTATCATACGTAATGGCAAATTTTCTATGTTTTTAATATATTATAAAATGTTTACTATATTATTTTCTACCCTTTAAATTTTAAATATCATATATATATATAATAAAGACGATTATTAAATACTTACGGTAAAGGCGGAAATGCCTAGCACTGAGGTGACTCGTTAACTGGTTACGCTAAATTTCGTCACAGAATACAATATGGCGTCGGTAGGCTGTTGTTAGAGTGTCCATTATAACCAGAGAGAGAGTTCTTATGGCGTGTCACCCGCTATATATCGAAAACGAACGATGTAATCGTTTTTTTTTCGATTATTTCAAGGTAATAGAGCGTCAGAGTTGCAGAAAAAGAGCGTGGATATGTTCTTATAACATAACAGTAATCCAGAGACGCCACCTTTGCGTTCGTTCCTGAATCCAGAAAAAACAAAAGAGTATATTAAAAAAAATGCAATTAAAGAAAATAAAAATTAAAGGCGCAACAAGAAAGAAAAAGAGAGAATTAAGGGACAGAGATAGAGAAATAAAGAGTTATAGATAAACAGCTCTGGTGTGAGGCGCGGGACTTCGCTCCTCCCTCTGTCCCAACCGTCGGCTCGAGCTCCCTTAAAAAAATAACATTTATTGGAATGAAAAAAAAGCAGCTTTTGGCACGCCTTGCGCTCCTTCTATTTGGAGTTTTAGCTAATGGGTCCTGTACACGAATTCTCTCTCTCTCTTCTCCTCCCCTCTCCTTCCACGTGACACTTGCGGGGTTTCACTCGTAGGTTGCTTCTTCGGCGATGTCTTTTCTTCGATTAGTCTATTACTCTTTTTATGTAACATCCTTTAAAAGGAGTAGCTATCTGGCTGTCTTACATATCTATATATACTTCTTATCTATAATTATATCATATCCTCGTATCTACTCATATACTACTATATATATATACTACTATATCGTCCTCTACTATATATATTATATATATATATTACTGAATATTTCTCTCTCTATCTACGTAGCTTCAAGCCCCCTTCACTACTACATACATATTATATCTATATACTATATATACTATATATATTATATCAATATATATATTTACTCATATCTAATATTACTATTCATATATATATATTTTTTTCTCAAATTTCTATCTTTAATCTTTATATCGCTCTATATTATCCTATATATAATCTCTATTACTATACTACTTATCACACTCTATCTCAATACTCACTATATATATCATCATCCTATCATTCTATATCCTATCTTTCTCTATATTATATATATAAATATATATATATATATATACTTAGGTAAACATATAATAGTATATATATAATAATATAGTTATATATATAATATATATCATATTATAGTATTATATACATATATATATATATATATATATATATATATAAAATATAGTATATATTCAGAAAATGAGTTGCCAGAAAGGAGGTTATTTCTTGGAAACCTCCTGGTTTGCCAGAAAATGCAAAAGAGTAGAGAGCGATTTTTCGGTATTTGAGATATCATTCGTCTTTTGACTGCGACCTGTAGAGTTGTTATTAAAAATCATTCGTTGTTAGCTTTTAAGCTGTACACATGTTTCATTGTTTGGCTTCATGTTGATTACTTTTTTTTCGTTTTCAGGCGTCGAGCTGTTAAGTTCTTATTTAAATATTTACACATGTACGAGTTGCACATGTTCAGCCTAAGTATACCAACCATCAAGCATTCGGTTCCACCCTCCATTTGGATAGAATTGAGTCTATAAACTTATAAACTGTCCAATACTTTCTGATTCCCTTGACCCTCCTTCTCCGCCACGGGACGTTGGCGCCCTAACTCTTTTTTTTATAGGAATTACAACGGCAAGTGCTAGAGAGAACTGACCTCTCGCATTCCTCCACCACTGCGTCGCCCTTTTAATACAAGATTTGCCTTACTCTCACATGAATATTGTGTGAATATTGGACACTCAATGATCACTCGTCGTGGTGCCTCCTTTTTTCCAGCCACATCTGTTTTGTGGAACTCCTTGCCTTCATCTATTATCCCACCAGTATTCAATCTTCCTCTCTTTAAGTCCCACGTCTGTGCCCACCTGAGGGAATTGAGTTGGGTAACGGATTAGGTTGGTTTACTTTCCATTTGATTTTTTTTGGGTTTTTTTATTTATTTTTTTATTTTTTTATTTATATTTTATTCTGCCCCCTCCTTTTGAAAAGGGCACTGTAAGTGAGTGGTGGCATCGTGTAAAAAGAGCAACAATAAAACACAACAAACAGCAAGAAAAATCGACAAAAATAGCAAATATCAAAAGGGAGAGGGGCTTAGTGACGTCAGAGAAATACTGATCGTATATTGGCTTGCCGTGTGTTTGTGTTTGCTACTACTATTAATATTCCAAAATTATTACAAACATTATGGTTACCAAGTCTCCTTGAAATTTTAGGAGTCTTCTTTATCGCATTGTGGAAGCAAGTTTCAAATTGCCTCAGCAATTAATTATATCAGCTCAATTACCCCATAAATCCGCTCCATAAAATGGAATACAGTATGATCTTCACAAATGTAATATCATTTCAGAATCTAGTGATCTAAATCTTCTAAAAGTAAGATTAAACTTACCCAAAAATTTATTTCTTGCTCTTTTTATATATAATCTCTCTCTTCCAAACTATTATATTATCTATATAGAAACTCAAGTATTGACAATGCGTCGTGTATCTCTATGGACCTCTCGATAGTTTAAGTTTCAATTGGTTAGGTTCTCTTAATATTTTTTTGTTTTTATATATAATGTTTACACAAGATAGATAGATAGATAGATATCTAATATACTATATATATATATTAATATAAGATTAGGTTGATCTCAATATTGCGTTTCTAATACTAAAATAGGATTAATGTATCGTTATTTTAATAATTTTTTAGGGTTAAATAAATTACATATTAAATTTTATATTGGGTATCATTATTAACCTCTAACTTATTTACTTAAGCCTATAACTACTTAAATCATTAAGTACCTAACCAAACTTACCTCTAAAGATTATCATCTAAACTAAATTATTTAATCATGTAAGAGTCTATCACATACTATATTATATTGTCCTATATATTAATACTATATATATATTATATATATATATATTATATAAATTGTTTATCAGTATTTAATAATAAAATATTATTAATTATATATATAATTATATCATTATATATATTATATATTATATATATATATAATATATATATTATATATATATAATATTATATATATTATAATTATTATATATAATATATTATATAAGCAATTCTAATAATAATTTTATATAATAACTGAAGGATAATTTAGTGTAAAATTGAAAATTCATGAGATCACAGTCAATGGATGATAAATCATAGGTTTGAATTATAATACAAGTGACTACATAAAAGCATTACACAATAAGATACTAATGACTGTCTGTAGAATTATTTTCGAGTGGAACTCAAGAACATAATACTTGTTAACCTTTCCTTTTATTCCTTATGCCTAGAGAACGCAGGCGTGCATATCATAGGAGTGGTAATGACGCGCTGGAAGAGTCATCTATTGCTGAAGATATCGAGCAGATCCTAACCTTTTTGACCGACCTATTATAATTCTTGAAGTGGGTCACGAATTAAGTTTAGAAAAGCTTTGGCAGAGACGGTAATACTTAGTAAGGGTCGCTAATTTTGACCATAACCAATTCAACAAATATATGTGATAGCAGATAACTTGAAAAATGGTCGCAGTAGGAGAGTGCGTGCAAAGCGGATGTATTTAGGTTTTTTAAGTGTGTTATAGCGCATAATACCTACTAAAATTACGTTCATTTATAAGAAATTTGGACGTGCATACGGAATTGCCTTAGCTAATTACTAGATTCGATGTACCTTATTTATTGGCATTTAATATCTAACATAAGGTAAAAAGTCGTAAATATTTGGTCGTTAATTATTTAGTAACTCTAAAGTCACAAGTTTGGGTAGAATAAAAGAAATAATATGATATAAATGCGTATAGTAAATCAATTGTGACGAAAGTGAAGTATAAATTACTCAATAAAAACAATTTTAACGATTACTTATACCACTCAGTGAATTGTGTGTTACATAATTGGATGTTATATTGCATATCAGAAATGAATAGTAAACTGTACAACTATAATATATATATAACATTCCAAAATGCAGTTATAGTAAAGCTTATTTATTTTGATTCCTACGGAGTTAGATAAATCAACTATATTAACCAGTAGTCTATCTAATGAAGGCAAAATTATTTTCCTCAAGCTATAAGTAGTTAGAAATAAATGGCCTTACAATGAACTAGAGGGTAAGTCATTCATTCCGAATATATATCAATAATCGTTACAGAATAGTATGTGAAAAGATTTAATTTTTCTTGATATAAACAATGCTGGTATCAAAGAAAAATTCAAATACTCGAATTAGAACTTTCAAATAGTTTCGTAATTAAATCGACAGTCACAAAAGATTTTGCAGTTAAAAATTAAATCTAATAATATTATAATTTATTATATATTATTATGTCACTAATAAATTAGGATAGAGAGTAGAGAGAGAGAAGAGAGTAAGAGAGAGAGTAAGAGTAATGAAAGAGTAAGTAAGAGAGAGATTATAATAATAGTAAGATATAGATACTCAGAATTATATAGAGAAAATCCTTATTATTTATTAATGCAAATACCTAATTTTAATTCCAAATATCAATTTTATATTTTTTTAAATCATAAATAGTTTAATCATTTTATATTTAATCAATACCATGACAATATTTAGTTTTTCTCATCTTCTTCAATTTCGTATGAGGTGGTGTTAAGTATGATGAAGTGTGGAGAGAAGTTCCATCTGGGGTAGCGAAGGTAAGAAATCTAAGTGATGTAGAAGGGGATAGAATGGGCATATTCTCTTAAAGGTAGAGCTTCCTCTGTCTTAGGTCAGGATTAAGGTTTCACTTCCAAACAGCGAGAGAAGGTTTATGTAAAGAACCGTCGGATACTACAATTAATTAACCCTTGTCTAGACCCAGAAAGAGTCTTATATATAGATGAATAGAGATAGCAGGCGAGAGTGGATGTTAGAGATAATGTATTCCGAGTTACGCATCTCCACTCTCAATAATTTTTTTTCATAATAGTGAATTAAAACATTTGTCTAAGATTGCGAGCCTAACGATACTGAGCGCTCATAGTAATAGAGCACATATAATGCAAAGTCGAATGTAAATACGTACAAAGGTATGATAACGAAACCGAATATGCGAAAGAAACGCGTAAATAATGGTATATCACTAAGTAGCGAGAAATACTCGATGGCGGTATATACCTCAGGTGGTATTATAGGTGACGGTGAATCCTCAAGGTGTGATGATTGGCGGTATGTGACAGGTATAAAAGCGGCACTGGTGTAGTAGTAGCATAAGTAATAGATACGACGGCGGGGCGTGTAGAGTGAGGGTAGCGAAAATACTCGGGCGTACGCGTACTCAGAGGGAGGAACGTTAAAAGTGTGGAGTGGTGTGCGGATAGTAGAGAGAGATACAAATAAAGCGGGTGGTGAGTGTAATGTAGGGACTAATTGAATTGATATGATAGTACATTGAAACAAAATCCTATATATAGAGGGGGGTAGGGTATAAACTCAAATTTTGAGTTTTAGTCTATTAGTGAAATAGAAGAGATATTAGCTAGGGTGGTGAGTGAAAAGATAGAATTGGAGGAGATAACGAGAAAGGTGGAGGTCAGTGGGTAACGTAGATGTAAGAGTGTAGTGTTGTGTTTAGTGTGGGTGAGTTGATTTGTTATGATTTGATTGATATGATTTAGTTGACTTGTGTAGTGTGTGTATTGTTAGTTGATTGATGTTGATTGTGAGTAAGTATGTGAAGTATGTTCTCATGATGATAATAGTGTAAGTTGATCATATCTGTTAGTATTGATAATGACAACTGTGTATATGATTGACTTCTGTATGAACAAACATGCTCATAAAATGTATTATAAACTGTATGTAGCACACTACGGTGCACATACATATGTTATAATATTAATTACTATATTAAATAAGTAATAATGTGGAGATAAAATTATTAGCTTGTAATATAGTAGGTATATAATTAATTATAAATAATATAATAATTAATATTAAATATATATAATATATATATTAAAATATATAATATAATAAATTTAGACATATCTACGCTCATATATCAGTTAACGAATAGTCACATGATACATAAAAATTTTTACGATGTACTGTAGCGTTCTTTAATCAGCTGCGATCCGTAACAAAAGATAAAATCGAATTATTGATTTGTTAGCTGCTAAACTTGAGAACGAATCCTCGTGGCGTATACTACACGTGTAAGTATCATATGACGTATTTCATTTGTGCGTATAAATTATTCTATATAGCTATCTCTTGTAGCTGTCATAACCTTCACTTTATATTATCATCTATTTTACTCTATTACTCTCTCTCCTTATATATCTCTCTTCTCTCCTATCTAATAATATCTATATATTCTCCTTAATATAGCTTATATACTCCTTCATCTATATATTACTATCTCTTACTACTCTCTCATATTCACCTACTCTCCTCTATCTATATTCATTATATCTCTACTACTTCTCTATGATCTCTCTCTATACCTATCTCACTATCTCTCCTATGTTTATAAAATAATGTAATTATATATCATATTAGTTAGAATTTTGGTATTTAACATTTTATTTTTTCTTTGCATTTAGCAAAATCTTTTTTATTTATTCTATTTTTATATTTTTTTTTTTTATTGGCTAGATTAATCTCTCACATATTTTGAAAAATTCCATAAGGTTAATAAACTAGATATTATAGTATAAGATCAAGAATAATTCTTCAGAAAACTACGAAAAATTATATCTAGTAGATTAAAAATGTTTTGAAATTTATATATCTTTCCATGTATAGTATCTACAACCTTCATCATGTCCAGAATCTTAGACAAATGTATGGACTATTTATTTACTCTTCCATCATATCTATTAATCTTTATATTTTCACTATCAAAATCACTAAACTAACATATATCCTCATCTCATCTTATATGAGATCATACTCAAGTAGGGACGGTAACTTTTTTAATATACTCTGAAAGAATTATATATAAGTGTAATTTTATCTTCATTCTTTAGATAATTATAATTTGTAAAGCTGTCAAAAATTTAAAGGTTTATCTGATTATTGGGTATAAGTTATAATAATACGTTTAGATAAGAATAAACTCATCTTTATTTGGTCAAACCTCCTTACCTTTCCAAAGTGGGAGCGAATCTATTTGAATAAGAACCTGGAAAGCAACAAAATTACACAACACTTATACTATACCCAACTTATATAGGTAAAAAAAAGATAACTATATATATTATACTCCTTCACTACAGTAAGCTTGTATAATATTAGTATCAAAATTTATTATATAATTATATATTAATTATTTATATATTCTATTTTAATTCTAATTCTGTAAAGCATTATCAATTGACCGAGCCTCAGTCGAGGCAATTCAAGAAAGTCTTCTCTTCAACGCGTCTATAGAAGAAGTCCTTGACGGACCAAACATCTCACGCGATACAATAAAACCTCCCCCTTCTGATGAAAGCGCTCGCCAAACAGCATATATCGCGTGCAATATTCTACGTTTCCCAAACAATCTGCAATGAGCAGTATCCTAACTTCCAACTTTACCGCCTCCAGAAGGATCGTAACTTATACTGCAGACGCAGGTAAACTAGACACTATACTCGGAGAGGGACAAAGTTCCCTTCACGGTGGCTAGAGTATGTAAAAGAAAACATTGATATAGAACACACTGCACGAATGATAGAGAAAAAACATACAAGCGAGAAGTCAGATCCATTTAACCGATGGAGAATTCAGATATGGCTCCTAAATACTAAATTAAAAACTCTCTTCGCATGGACAAATTTGATGACTTTATTGTTACTCTGCGCTCCCTCCCTAGTACTCTAGTCTCAGATGATTCATATGTACTCATCACTTGATTATTCTGTTGAGATGGCTTGCAATTGCGTTCGTGATAGATGGAACAGAAGATGTGTGAGATGATAGTCAGTATGTTAAGCTCGGGAGGGAGAATAGTATAGGCAAATGAGTGTAGATGCGATATGATCGGACATCAGACCGGCTGGGAGGAGGAATATGCGTATAAGCAAAGTAGAGAAGTTAGAGAGATCGAAGTAATAAAAGGAGGATTCCACGTGAGCGAGACGATGTATGGAAATGTTTGAGATATTAGAGTGTGAAAGAAGGCGAGAAGAGCAAGGCTGCAATTGAGAGATAGGAAAAGTAGACAAGAGCTAGAGCGTCGTGTATATCCATAATGGTTCGATAGAGTGTGGGTTGGTTTGGATGGACGGAAACCGTAGTAAAAGCGAGCGAACAAAGGCACGAAAACTTCATAACGTAGTGTAAGTACATGAAGAGACAAGAACAACACGTAAAACTGAAAGAGATCGAGTAGTGTGCTCGTTCTGCAGATGCGTTCCAGGATGAACAGCCTCAGTAGGTGTCCTGTGTTGGTACTCTTTCTGATGCGAGATGGTTCTATGCTCTACCTTCAACACGGTATAGGGGCTGGTAAAGGGCTGGGGCTTTCTTTCGATTTGCTTCATGTTCTTCTATTATTTTTCTGTTTTCGGTGCATGTGACGAACCCTTACCCCCAGTCATGTGGAAAGAAGGTGGGGTGATGATATATATATACCCGGTTACTGGAAAAGTGCCTGAAGAATACTTTTTTGATATATATAATAGGTATATAGTTTATATATAATATATAGAGTAATAATCATAGAAATTGATAAATTTTGATAAATTTATCTTAAATAAAATATTTAAAGTAGTTGATAATTATTATATATCTATTATAATTATAGCATAGCTCTTAAATTTGGATATTTATAATAGTGAATATGTAGATATATAGAACAGTTCGATGTCCAAGACGAGCATTAAGGGTGCTCCGGAGAAAAACCATTTATCTCAGACACGACGACCACCTTGTTACTAAAATTTTCAAAAAGTCTTCAAACAAGTATGAGTTATCGGTCTGAAACTTGAAATATCATAATCTATATTGGGATAATGAAGGCGACGAATCCGCTGTAAATTGTCAATGCGAAGCTCTGATAAGTATAGTTAATAATGTCATTGTATTGCGTACAGTATGCGTACACCCAACCGTGGGAAGCTGGACCGACGTCAATATTGGAACCGTTTACAGGGCCTTGTGGCATGATCTGCGTGGGTGAGTTTAGGCCTAAACGAGCCGTTTTGGGCGACCGTACCATATCACCATTGTTCATTTTGGAGGTTGAGGACGAAGAGAACGTTGGACTCATAGAATTTAGGGGTAACCTCGAACAAGGGTGCCACAGATCAGTGAGCGCGCAGATGAACAGACAAATTTGGACACGTACACATTATTATTAATTAATATTACTAAAGGGGTGTGAAGAGAGCCTCATGAAGGATGGCTTACGAATTTGAACACGAAAAGTGAAATCCGCAAAGTTCTAGACCTCTCCGTGAAAAAGCCGGTATCGCTAACATGGTTTTAGCGCGTCTGATCAAGGATCACAATATTGTATGATATTATGAGTATGAAGTTTAAAAGTTACAATAGCGTTGCCAAGTTTATTTCGACTTATTCGCTTTCCTAACACGAATCGCACTGAGGTATATTACCTTTAGCCTTTCTTCTATTCAGTGAATTCTCGGTTTCATAGAGTCCATATATATACTACATGGGTTAGAATTAAAACGGGAAAGAATCAGCCTCTTCGACTTGAAGTGTCCATCATCTAATTTTGATAAAATTGAAGTTTGGCACAAGCGCTCTATTATGTTTATTTAATTGGCACGTAGCTTTCACTGTATAGAGGGAGATGGAATGTCCCTTATGTCGACCACACATAGTCGAAATTCAAATTCGTCCTGAACCATGTTAGGCTTAACGTTTGGTCTAAATTTTGGATGTGAGTTATATGATCTACGCAATCTCATCGGAGAAGACGAGGATTGGAGCTGTTTTTGAATATAACATCGAAAATTCCTCCTGTCGCGTTGTTCGTCTGCATAAGAGATACGGGGGGACGCCCTACCAATCACTACCTTTTTCTCTCGTCTAAAAAATTTACATATATTGAAATCGTAAGAAAAAAGATAGAATATCCTTGGATGCTTAGGGAAAATTAATCTTACCTAAAGACAATAAGAATATCATGTAGGATAACGTCGGAATACGGCGGAAGACGGCACGATCGGAGGTCTACGGGACGGAAGAGGCAAAGATACGGATAGTTTTGGTAGCCTCAGGATTCGGAGAACGATCTGGAGAAGTATTCAAGAGCTTGTCGCGGATCTTCAGCATCATTCAAGAGGTTCTTAGGGACCTCAACGAGGGGAAACACAGCATCGCAAAGCCGGAGTTGGGAGGGGTCAACCTCCTATTATAAGAAAATTAGAAAGAGGAAATGATAGCATTTGGAAATTAAATTGCAAGAGCAAGAATCGGCACTGTTGCAAATGACCGAGGCAAAAGAAGAAAGAAAACGAGAAAATGAGGAATTTGATTTAAAAGCCGAAGAAGAGGACTGACAGGGAATCTGATTCTCGACAAGTATGGAGGTAATGAGATAGTTGTTCAACAGGCCCTGCACACGGATAGCCGGGTTGATGCCGAACCGGGGCTGTGGAGATGTACACAAAAATCATTTGTTAATAAATACTAATTGATAAGTGCTCTAAATGTAATAAATAGCTTTATTATAAAGATGTTAGATCAGAATCTCACACTAGAGGTTGTTTGACGAAGCTCCCTCAATGAAGAACAAATTAAACGTGTAGCGTCAATAAGGCATCTGGTCGATGCGGGGGGCGCTTGCAGGCGCGAGCCAGTCAGGCTGCAAATCCGATGGCGAAACGGGAGCGTGCGCCTGTCGAGCCCCGCAGCGAAGACAGTCCCTGACTCGGCGTCGATTTCCTCGGGGTTGAG
Source organism: Trachelipus rathkii (assembly GCA_015478945.1). Lineage (NCBI taxonomy): Eukaryota > Metazoa > Arthropoda > Malacostraca > Isopoda > Trachelipodidae > Trachelipus > Trachelipus rathkii. The sequence goes on from JABUQX010116829.1 coordinate 18,293, forward strand.
TGCGCCGAAAGCAGGAACCAGCTCATATTCCGAGTACGGAGGAGGGTGGGGTGTGCAACGCTGACTTACCCTCACGCCCTCAGCGTATCGTCCAGTGCTAGCAGACAATCTCTGGTACGAAGAATGCAATGCTGGTTCTGTGTTTATCAACTTACTATCAATAGTTAATTGAAACTTTTTTTCATGTTTCAATGTTACATTAACTTGTCAATCATATCGAAGTGAAGACATACAATTTAATTGTTTTCCCTTTGCTTCTCAGTACAAAAATATTTCTTTTGAAAAAAAAAAAGAGCGGGAAAAGAAAACAAGTTTTTTACAGTTTTCTCAATTTTTAAGAGCCTTTAATTATATAGAAAGAAAACAAACTTGCTGTGAATAATATACATGAATCTGTTTACAACAACAGTTAGAATAATTCAGTTTTTAGACGCATGAGAGATGTAAAATTGACAATTTGTCTTTAAAAAGAAAAAGATAGTTTTCAAAGAGAAAACGCATATGTGATAGAAATAATTAAACTACAGTAATAGACACCTCTCACAATAAAGTTAGTATCTCGAAAAAGGTTGTAGCAGGAGAAAGACTCATAAAGAGAAGTAACTTAGTCCAACTATATTGAACATTAAATCTCATATTTTTAATAAAAAAAGATAGTTACATATAATGATTAGACATTTTGATAAAAACACATAAAAAAATACTATAATGCAGAGAGCTACAATAGTAGAAATCGAACAAGCTACATTTTATGGATAGTAGAAATTTCTTATGTTACAGAGCTAAGTCTACCGACATGTCAATTAAAGGCTGTGGTGTTTAGGACCTGTGGAATCGAACTCGATATGCAGGCCACCTCCTCGTGGTGAGTTCTGGATTGTTTTTCGTAAAGAAAGCAAGCAAAGGGCTGCATGAACGGCATGGAACAATTACAAACTGTTATATTTTGTAATGATAAATATTATTATTGATATATTGGCAGCCAAGATAAGAATAAAACTGAAATTTATTAAGGTAATTCAAGAATCCAGTAAAAGGCAACATTTCCACATATAGGGTTATTTTGATCAGGTAAATAAATTTATTTTTCTTCGAAAATATCAAAATTACCCTCCACTAATATATATATATATATATATATATATATAATATATATATATATAATAATATATATATATATATATATATATATAGATATATATATATATATAGTATATAATTATATATATATATATAATAATATTATATATATATATATA
>JABUQX010116830.1:0-7500 GCA_015478945.1 Trachelipus rathkii
AGGAGAGATTAATGCTTATATTATATAATATATATTAATATTATATTATAATATATTTATTAATATATATATATTTATATTATATATATCTATATATTTATATATATTATATGAAGTGAGTGTCGTTCTTCAATTGTTCTCGGAGTATATATTCTGAATGTAAATCAATACATAAGAAGTAGTACTAAGGTTTTGTTATTTTGTTTCATTTAGAATCTTTTTTTTTTTATTTCTTAATTCCAAAGAGATGCAAGAAAAAAAAGAGGAGAGAGAGAAGAGGAGGAGAGGGAGAGAAGAGAGAGAGAGAGAGAGAGAGAGAGAAGAGAGAGAGAGAAGAGAGAGAGATAGAGAGAGGAGAGAGAGAGAAGGGGTAGAGAGATGAGGAGAAGAGAGAGAGAGAGGGGCGTTTTCCTGGTACGAGAGATCCAATGAATAATCTCATTAAAATTTCCTTTAATTTAGATTTTGATCCCTTTTTTTATTTATATTTTCATTGATTTTCTTGATTACTATTTTTTGCTTATTTAAAAAAAGTTAATTATTTTTAGTATAGTTGACGTTAAATATATTTGTAGTGATCTACTATTTGTTACTTATATATCTTGCTATGATTTTATCATAATTTGCTATTTAGGTAGCTTGTTATTAGTTAGTTAGTTTTTTTAGTTAGTTCGTTAGTTTGTTAGTTGTTGTGGTTAACTGTTTTTTAGTAAGTTATTTATTTAATTAGTTATTGAGATAATTTTGTAATTTTCATTATTGAGAATTATAGATAAAGTCAAAATTTCAAAGTTAAATGGTAGTGTTTTTAAGTAAAGATTTCTGGTCATACAGAATAAATAATTAAAATTGCAGTATCGCAAAAAATTAATAGAAGACGCTTATTCATTAGATAATTAGATGAAAGAATGTAGAGGCCAAGATTAGAAGAGAGAGTAAAGGAAGAATAAGAACTTGAGGTTAACTTCATTTAAGGTATTAAAGAATAAAAATTAGTCTAAGTCTTTGAACCTTAGTGAAGCTCGGAATAACAATGACATAACAAAGAGTTTCGATCTTGGAAGGAGAAATATTTATGAAAAAGAAAAAACAATACTTTTGTTATTAAGTAAAGAAGATATCAGAAAGATATTACAGGACTATAGCAGATAAACATATTTATTTATACGGAAATTATATCGGAAAATTCGGAAAATATGCCGGAAAAAATAACCGCATTAAGTGAATGATAAGAGTGGTAGTAAAATAGTGATTTGGATTGCAGTCATTCCAATGAAGGAGAGTGTAATCAATATAGATGGATTAACGAGGCACAGAGAAGAGACGGAAGAGGAGAACCATTTAACCAATATCTCATAAAGATTATAAATATAATCTATATAACGTTGAAATATGCCTAATTTTCTAACATTAACCAACTTTCACACCAATTTTACTTCCAAAGTTTAGTTTTATTAATTATTCTAATAGTTTTTTTATATAGATAGTAAATCTTTTCTCTTTGCTTTCCCTATAATAATAATATCATATATAATTAATAATAATATAATAATATCATAATAATAATATATAATAATTAATAATATAATAATTTATTAATAATATAATATATATAATAATAACATAATTATTATTGTATGATTGTTCTAATAATTTAAAATGATAAATGATCCAATATGATAATAAATATATATAATAATAGATAATAATAATAATATCATAAAATATAATAATAATATAATAATAATATAATAATATATAATAATAAATATATATATAATATTAATTAATAATTTCATCTTATATTTTAGGCAGAAAATTCCTTTATTTGCACAGTTAAAGTATTCTGAGACATTTTATCTCTATAATTTGCTTTTGTTATATTAATAATTATATATATATATATATATTATATATATAATATATCTATATATCATATATTATATATTATATTATATATATATATATATATATATAATATATATATATATATATATATATTATTTATTTATAACTGAATATTTGTGCCGCTAAATAATAATTAATATTGATAATAATAATAATAATATAATAATAATCTATAAAAATATATAATATAATAATAATAAATATCTATATATTAATAATAATAATAATACTATAATAATAATTAATTATTTATGATGTAATGATAGTATAATTGTACTCATTTATAATATAGATTATAATATATAATATTGTTAATATCATATAATAATAATAATGATATTATTAATTATATTATTATTTTATTATTAATTATTATTTTATTATTATTATTTATTATTTTTTATTATTATTATATTATATTATTATTATTATTATTATTATTATTATTATTGATTATTATTTATTATTATTTAGTAATATAATAATCAATATTATTATTAGGTATTTTATTATGTATTATTATTATTGATGTATTATATTATATTATTGATTTTATTTTATTATTATGTTTATTATTATTATTATGTATTATTATTAATATTATTATTATTATGATTATTTTGATTATTATTTGAAGAATATATATTACTATATATATATATATATATACATATTATATATATATATATATATATATATATATATTATTTATATATATATAATATTATTATAATATATATAATAATATTATATATATTATATTATATTTTATTATTATTATTATTATCTATTATTATTATTATTATTATTATTATTTTTAATTATTATTATTATTTTTTATTTTATTATATGTATTATTATTATTATTATTATATTATTATTATTATTATTATTATATTATATTTTATTATTATTATTAATATTATATTATATTTTTATTATTATTATTATTATTATTAGTTAGAAAATATACATTAGTGATATAAAAATGATATATTTCGTATTGTTTGAAAACTTTATCACTTAATTATGTATTTATCTAAATAATAATTAAAAACAAATATTTATCGACTAATTACATGATGATTTTACTACCGATAATTAGGTTTTCTGATTATTGTATTACTATTAAGATAATTACGATTATGTTTAGCTTTTCTAAAATAGTTTGGTAATTAGGAATCTATAATAATTGATATTAATATTAATTAAGTAATTATTGTATCGATTATTTAATATCTCTCGAATGTTTAATGCGTGTTAGTGGATTCTTTAACGATTATTTGTCAATAAATTTGTTTTTTTTTTAATCAATATTAATATTATTGTATGATTAAGTAATAAGTTCGTAATTATACTATTAGTATATTATTATATATTATTATATATATATCTTTAATATATATTTATTTATTAATATCTATATATATTATATATATATTATTATATATATATATAATATAGGACTTTATAAGTGGTTGACTCCGTTAAGTATTAGGTTAGGTTAATTTTAGTTAAGTTTGGTTAGGTTGGGTTAGTTAGTTGATAGGTTAGGTCAGTTAAGGTTAGGTTCCTCAAAAATTTAATGGTATTTACCCTAAAATATATAAATATAAGATAACATTAATTATTGAATTCTGCTCCTGGAGTCAACCAGCTTTATAAATAGCCATATATATATATATTAGATATACTATATTAATATATATATATATTATATATATATATTATAAATATATTATTTTTATATTATATCTATTATATATATTATATATTATATATATATATTTATATATTTATTTATTATTGCTTGTCGTTGTTTTATTTATTATTATTTAATTACTTATTTAATTATTAATTTATTATTATTATTGTTTTATTATTTTTATTATATTATTATTATTATTATTATTATTATTATTATTATATTTATTATTATTTATATTCTTTATTATTTTTTATTCTGACGTATCCTTTTATCATTATCTGAAATTAGATTCCTATTATATTATTATTATATTCTATTATTATATATTATTATTATAATTTTATTATATATTTTATTATATATTATTATTATTTTATTGTTATTATTATATTTTATTATTATTATATTATTTTATTATTATTATATTATTATTATTATTTTTTAATTATTATTTTATTATTATTATTTTATTATATTATTCTTTTTTCTTATTTATTATTATTTTATTATTATTATATTATTACTATTATTATAATTATTATTATTTCTTTAAAAATTGTTATAATTTATTATTATTTTATTCATTTATTTTCATTATTATTATTTTATTTATTTTTCTATATTATTATATTATTTTATTATTATTATATTATTATTATTTATTATTTTTATATTATTTTATTATATATTTTATTGATTATTATTATTTTATTAATGATTATTATTATTATTATTATTATTATTATTATTATTACTGTGCGTATTGCTTGTTAATTATCATAAATTGTATCATTATTTATTCCTTTATTCTTATTCTTTTATAATTATTATTGATTTTATTATTATTATTATTATTATTATTATTTATTTTATTATATTATTATATTATTATTATTATGTTATTATATTATTTATAATTATGTATATATTATTATTATTATTATTATTATTTTATATTATTATTATATTTATTATTATTCATTATTATTTATTTATTATTATTATTATTTATTATTATTATTATATTATTCATTATTTTATTATTATTATTTTATTTATTTATTATTTTATTATTCATTATATTTTTTTATTTATTTTATTATTAATTATTATATTATTATCAACTTATTGCATACAAAGACTTTTACAGCCAACAACCATTATTCAATAAGCCAAATATGCAGTTTCAAGACTTGCTTAAATAATCACTCCTGAAAGAGATGCAAACTAAATTATCATAAAATGCTGTGATTTCGTGCTAGCCATTTATTCATTCAAACCAAGCAGGCGCCGTAGCAATCAATCCTAGAAACATATTCATACAAACTATTCTGTAGCTAAAAGCCACTCAAGAGCGTAGACAGCTAACTTTAACTCATGACAGACTCAAAACGAAACTCCCAAATCTTTTAACTAAAATTAACGTTTTCTAAATGATATTAATCAAACTAAATGAGGGATTGAACCTACGTAAACTAGCTACTACTATTCATTTAGTATTATATTATTCTTATTATTTATTAATTATAATTATATATATTATTATTATTATTATTATAATTATTTGTATATTATATTATTATTATTATTATTATTATATTATTTATGTATTATTTTATGTATTATTTATTATTATTATTATTATTATTATTTATTATTATTATATCTATTTTATTATTAATATTTATTATTATTATTATTATATTGATTATATTATTATTATTATTATTGTTATTATTATTATTAATTATTTTATTATTATTATTTATTATTATATTATATTATTAATATTATTATTATTATTATTATTATGATTATTATATTATTAATTATTATTTTATTATTTATTATTATTATTATTATTTTATTATTATTCTATTTTATTATTTTATTATATTATTATTATTATTATTATTATTCATTATTATTATTATTATTATTTATTATTATTATATTCTTATTATTATTTTATTATTATTATTATTTATTATTATTTATTTTATTATTCTATTATCTATTATTATTATCAACAATAATAAAATAAACTCCAAGTAATAAAGAGCTGAATATAATAATCAGTAAAACGACGCAAAGATGATCGCGGACGGACGTAACGAGTATTGTAAACGCCGGTAGAACAATCATGAGAGACCCCTAGTGAACATATTGAAACTTTCTCCCGACTTCGAGACTCTTTTCTCTTTTATAACCATCACAGAGTCTGAGGTATACGGTAATGCCGATTAAAAAACAAAAATGTGATGTCACAACTATCCCAACAATCTCAACTCGCTGCGCAAAATAGCCACCTTTAAAAATACTTGTTCATGAGTTATTTTTGACAGAGTTTTTCCAATATTCAAGAGCAAAGTGATACCTATACTTAAAAAGAGATCTATCCCTAGCAAAAAATTACAGACAATAGCTATCACAAATACGATTAGTAAAATATTTGAGAAATTAGTTTTCAATCAGATAACAGATTTTTATCAAACAATATTCTTAATGATTCACAATTTTGATTTAGAAGGAGCGCTCGCTGATGATGCCCTCTTTGTTACGAAAATCTTTACAGAAATTAGAAAATAGACTCCTCTGTTATTATTTATTAGATTCACAAAGCTTTTGACAATGATTTGCTATGAATATACAGTAAATGAAAAAATGGGTTTTGCAGGACAAATTACAATGGTTTAAAGCTACTTAAAGAGAGATCTCATCGTAAACTAAATGAAACTATTCAGCATGTTTACAAGCATACCGGTACCATGGGCTCATTCCTTGGCTTTTTCTATTTACTCCTATATTATCAATGATTCTGTTCAACTCTCATGCGCTTTTTAGTATCATTTGCTGACGATACCTCCATGTTAATAAATAAAATGCCGAGTCTCTATCTCGTAAAGGAGTAGACACATTAACAAGAAAAATAATGAAATGGATAGTTGCTAATAATTTTATAACATCTTTCATTATTTTTAGCAACAAACAAATTAATATATTTTTAAATATTAAAATTAACATGTAGAACATAAAAGGGCTACAAATGCTAAAATACTAGGATTAACAATCGATGAAAAGTGACGTTTCAGATATATTAACTTAGTTGCAGACTGTCGAGATCTCATGTATATGCTAATAAATAAAATATTGTACTCTTCATTCTAGAAATTATCTATCCTAATACCACCACTTACTTTACTGTCTTCCTATCTACGGTACCAAGTAACTCGGTAATCCACCCTGTAACTGTAATCCAAAAGCGATTTATCCGCCTCATTAGCAATACAAGAGACACATACTCAACCATTATTCAAAAGCCTTAAGATATTGCAGTTTAAAGACTTGCTATTATATTACTCTAAGATACATAAAATTATCATAATAAGCATGTGAATATCTTGCTAGCAAATTTTTCATTTAAACCAAGCAGGCGACGAAGAATCAAATAAATCTACGAATAATACTTACTAACACTTTCTGTAGACTAAAAAAAGCACTCAAGTGTAGATACACAGATTCTAAACTTTTACACTCAATGCACAAGACTCAAACAGAAATCTACCAAATTTTGCTAAACAATAACGTTTTCTTAAATAATCTAATTAATAATAATAACTAAATACGATTCGAACAATATTGTACAGCTAGCTTACATCCATTATTATTTATATTTATTTATTATTATTTTATTATATTATTAATTATTATCTATTATTATTATTATTATATTATTATTATTATTATTTTATTATTATTATTATTTTATATTATATTTTTATTATTATTAATTATTATATTTAATATTATAATTAATTATTATATTTTATTATATTATTATTATTATTATTATTATTATTATTATTATTATATTATTATTATTT
>JABUQX010116830.1:10000-22743 GCA_015478945.1 Trachelipus rathkii
AAGTTTTATTTTAATTTTTAACAATTTTGATAAATAAATTTCGTGTAAACTAATAACAATATAGATAAATTAATATTTAACAGTTGAAAAGTTAACTTACATTGACTTTTGTCATTTAAGATGTTCAAAAAATTGGAATTTCGTTATATTTTTATGTTATATTGGTTTAATGTTTCACTTAGAGCAACGATTTCCTATTCGCAAATCTAAACAATCATTTTTTCTTGTTATGATGGAGCACCATCTTTATGCTGTTATCGGGATTTTTTGTGGTGTTCTTCTTTAAATGTTGAAATAATTTTGTCGGGTTATCATTATGTTGAAATTTCTGGTTTTTCTCATGTTGAGGTATCGTTGTGTTCCGATATAAGAGGAGTTCCTCCTTTTCAGAACATTGAACGGTACCAGTCTACTACCCCCATCGAAGCGCTTTCACGGAGTAGAGAAGCAAGAGCCAGTTCAATGGCTTAATAGTACGATTTAATATGCTCTTCCGTCTTTTGCTTTATATGCTCTTTTAAATTAATTTTAATTTGTTCCTCTTCATCTTTCTTCTGACTGATATTTTCATTTTTATATTCATACGAGCTTATCCTTTTCGTTTTCATTGCATGGTATTGGTAAGTAAATTATTTTAAGTGTTCTTTATAGTTTTCTCTATAATATACTGGGGGAAGTTATTGTTATTAGATTATGTGTTATTCTTTTAATTTCTTTATAAAGGTCAAATCAGACGAATATTAAATGCTCGTATGACTATGTTTTTATGGTAGAATTTTTTAATTTAGAGAGAGTGAACAGAGTCGAGATTCAAGTAGTTCTTTATCTTAATTTGATCGTAGACGCTTTTTATAAATTTTTCATCCTCTTTAATTTTAATATTAAATCTAGAAAATTATGTAGTTTTTTTGTTATTTCAAGGTAATTTGAACTCTGAGATCCTTGGTGTTTGATTTGAAATCTTGAATATGTTATGGATTGTTAAATATATTAAAAGGTGTCGTATACTATATCGCATGTAAAAGAAAGGATTGAATGGGCGTTTTCATTAAAATTTTGTTTCTACCGATGACATGTAGAAATCTAGCGAAGTTGGTCCTAAAGTGATTCCATAGATAGCAGCCATTTTTTTGAATAGAGTTTTACATTGAAGTTAAAGGTGTTTCGTTTGTACATAGTTAAAGTTAACTTTCAGAATGTTCTTCTCTATGGACGGCGGTTGGTTTTTATTTCATGTCCTTATTCTGATAAACATTTTCTAATATTATGTTAATAGTTTCAGATATAAGGAATTTTCTTCTAATCTTTTAATTTAATTAATTTATTTATTATTTTAGTCCATATTTCTTAAATTAACTTCTTATCTGTTGTAAAAATATAAAAAAAAATTCCTTGAAAATGGCCCAAGTGTTCGGAAGAAATTTTGGTACTATATAATTAAATTGTTTATTTTATTCAAGAATAATTTAAAGAAAATTTCTTCTGTTGAAAGAATATTTTCAGAGGATTGAAAAGCATCAAATCGTACATTATAATCTTTATGATTAAATTAATTATTATGATTTTCTTATCCATTTTATTGTTTATTATTGTTATTTATTATTGTTATTATTATATTATTATTATTTTATTATTATATTATTTGTTATTAATTATATTATTATTATTATATTATGTTATTATTATTATTATTATTATATTCTTATTATTATTATTTAATTATGATTTATATTATTATACATTGTTACTTTATTTATTTCAATTATTCATTTTGTTTATGATCGAGTAGTCCTATTAATTTGATTAGTTTATTAAGAAATTAATGATTGTTTTTATCTATTATTATTATATTATATTATTATTTTTATTAATTATTATTATTATATATATTATTATTATTATTATTATTATTATTAAAACATTTTTTTATTATTGTTATTAACTATATTTCAGCGTCTCAAAGAACTGAATTGTGGTTGCAATAGTAACCTTTCAGTCACGTACTAGGAAATATATTCGGTTATTATATACATTAGATTGTATAACTAATTGTTAAATATTTGTAATGCAATATTGTAAGTTTGGTAATCTGTTTAACATTTTTTTTGATTGATTTGATTTGATTGATTTGATTGATTTCGGATATACTAATATTTATAAATATATATATATTATATATTTTATATTATTATATATATATATATATATTATATATATTATATAATATATTATATATTATATTATTTATTATATAATATATATATATATATATAATATATATATATTAGGGTAAAATAATGAGCAAATTTGCAGAAACTCTAACTGTGACTATGAGGATTATAGTTCCAACACTCCAAGGTAGCGTAAACCAAGACTCTAAGTTTCATAATCACAACTTTATATTATCATTAAATAATTAAATTAGGTTAGTTAGGTTAGGTAAGTTAGGTAAGGTTAGGCTTAGAATAGATTAGCTTATTTAGTTTATATGGTTAGGTTAGTTAGGTTGGTTTTAGACTCGGTTACGGTAGGTTAGTTAGTTTATGGTTAAGTTAGGTACCCTCGTAGTACAGTACAAGTTTTTACAAATTTGCCATGTATATATATATATATATATATTATTATATATATATATCTATATATTATATATATAATATATATTATATATCTATATATTATATATATATATATATATATTATATATATCATTCTGGTGGTGTTGGGTCAAGATGTGTTTACAACTAGAAGGAACAGAAAGAAAAGAGCAGGGTGTTTAAAACTTGAAGAGAAGGATCTAAAAAGACGTTAAATACTCTCGTCTCAAAAGATTGGAATGAAGATGAAGTAATTGTGAACAAGAATGATAGATTCAAGCAGAAGAGCCTTTAACTATGAAAATATGAATAAAATTATTTTGCACTTAATTGAAAATTTAGAATTGAGGAAATAATATTTTGCAATCGTCAATTTTTAAAACTGTGAAGTGAACAAATGTTTATTCTTTAGTGTTCTTTTGCAAAATATAATTATGATCATTGCAAAAGGATTCTTTTGCTTGAAATTGATAATTATATTATAGAAGTTTGTACAACCTGACACAGATATAGATAGTTCCTCAAATGAACTCTCGATAAAAGGGTCTTGTGGCTCGAAATAATACGTTTTCGTCTTCATTGCACCAGCGGTGTTTAACGTATCAAATACCTGAAGCTGATGCCACCCCCAACATGTGTTTCTATACATTAGTATATTATGATAATTAGTGCTAACAGTGATATTGATATAGTGATAGTGATAAATTAGTGTTTATTATAGTTATTGATATAGTGCTTGTGTTAGTGATGAAAATATATAATTATTGGTATTATATTATTGATAATAGTGTTAGTGATGAAAATATTATTAATGATGGTAGTGTTATAATATATATAATTACTATATATATATATATATATATTATATAATATATTTTCTATTATATATATATATATATATATATATATATATATATATATTATATATATTTGGTATATGTATAGTGTTATTTTGTATATATATGTGTTTAAAAGATCTTTTCTTGTAGAGTGAACTTTACTGTAGTTTTTAAAAGGGCCGGTAACTCAGTGTAGAGCACTCGCATACAAGCGAGGGGTCCGACGGTTCGCATGAGAATGTGAGCTAATTTCTCTCCTTGGGCTGGTCGTCCTCTGGCGTTAATTGAAGTCCCCCCACAGATTAGGCTCTGCGTTAGTGGGTCGTTTATTCTTCTGTAAGATATATATATAATATATATATATATAATATATATAATATATATATATATATTATATATATATACTAATAATAATATAATATGGATTATATTTTAATCGGTGAATAGCTCATCAATATTCGTTGATCTTTCTAATATTGCGAAAAGGAACTTAAGCAGTATCAATAGGAAAGTAAAAAATATATGTTGCAATTTGGTAGCCTAGGCTACGTTGGGGGGCCTTCAATGGCTGTTATCGCACAACAGAACCCTACTGTATATATATTTATATTATAAATTTATTATATATATAATATAATATTATCCATTTCCGCCCTATCTAATATATATATTTAAATATATATATAATAATATATATTAATATATATAGTTATGTATTGTGAGGGGCGTGTGTGCTTGGGTGGGTGTAATGTATGTATACATTATTTTGTCCTTGTAATATACAAGCCTATGCAAGATTTGAAATTTTTATCGAGGTTCTACTACTTTTTTTTAAATATATATTTTTTATTCTTTTTATTAGTTTTTTTTTTAATATATTTTATTTTATTTATATTGTTTTTATTTTTAAATATTTTTTTTTTTTATTGCACTTTTTCTGCTGGTTTGGGTTGTTAGGAGGATTGTAAAATTTATTTTTAGCTTTTTTTTTTTCTTTTTTTTTTTTTTGACCAATTAAAAGGAAAAAAAAAAAACTAATTAAAATATCTGAAGAAATTTTTAAACAAAAATATTGGTTGGGTGTATAATATACTCAGTTTGACTTAGTTTATCTTATAAGGTTTCTAGTGTCTACAATGATCTATTTTGTTGTAATTTGGAACACCTTCAATACTTTTACTCTTTCTATAAAAGATAATACCATAGGGAGGGGTGAATATTGTTGGAACCTACGTTAAACGACAATAGTTTAGAAGCCAGCAAATGAACTACACGTTTGAAGAACCAATCAACGACCAGGGTTTAGAAGAACCAAATTTACTGGTAAGCTTAATGGTCGACATGCCCGATACGTTGAGTTTAATAGTTGTATAGTAAGATGAGAGAAAAATAAAAAATGAATTGTTTGCTATTATTTCGCATAGAGTAAATACATTGTTTTAGCCATAGAGTACGTAAGTGCAAGATAAAAGTTAAGTTTTGAATCGGAGAGATGTACAGAAAATGTTGAGTGTGGGGAGGTGAGTTCACCAATTCTCTTAAAAGGAGATGGTATGTGAATTGAGAGTTGAAGAGCACTTTCCTTTGCTATCATTAAGTGAGGGGAAAGGGATAATTTTGACCGCAAGAGGTAATTTAGAGAGTCAGTAAACCTAAGAGAGGTTTGTTTTTATGAAGTGTTGACCTTGGACTCTCTCTCTCTCTCTCTCTCTCTCTCTCTCTCTCTCTCTCTCTTTCTCTCCTCTCTCCTCTCTCTCTTTCTTTCTCTTCTCTCTCTTCTCTCTCTTCTCTCTCTTCTCTTCTCTCTCTCTCTTCTCTCTTTCCTCTCTCTCTCCTCTCTCTTCTCTCTCTCTTCTCTCTCTCCTTCTCTCTTTCTTATCATCCTCTCATCTATAGCTGTGTGCGTTGAATCATCACACATATTTGGTGCGTACTCCATTCATGGAGAATGCCACTCCTATTCAGAACGAGCATCAATGTTATATGAAGAGTCTCTGATTGCACCTAAGAACACTGAATATCTTAGAAGCTTAATTATGGCCAGACAATGACATCCTTCCATAAAAAATCACGAGATAAAGATAATACCAAGTATATTACGAACAGAAGAAGGCTTGAATTGTGCGATTTCAATATTGATGCATACGAAAGATTAGGTCAAGTAAATATATGATGACATTTAGTTTTTGAGGAATTGGAAATTATCATGCTTTCACTGTCCCAGTTTGAGATACTGGTATGATCGCTTGAAAACCATCCTTTTAACATCGAATACTCGTATTTTGTTTGCTTGGAATACCTATCGAAATGAAAAGTAACAGCCTTGTAGTTGTCAAAGGAAAAAGAGACAGGAAGGTGGAATGACAGAAGAAGAAGGAAGAAGAGAACTAAAGATTATTTCATTAACTTTTTTATATATACAGAGAAAGGAGTCTTGTATCTTAGAGATTAGAGTTCACGACTCTGTGATGCAAAGTAAGCCAGTAAAATACATGAATTTCTGGTGGTTGAAGACCAATGTAATCGGTGAAGACGAATTCCCAGCCATGAGTAGCGCGAGAACAAGCAGAGTTATTTCTTGGTATGTGAACTTTATCTAAATGAAAGAAAATGTAATATTAAACTCCATGGCAGGGAAAATCACCACTTTTAATATCTCTCTCTCCTATATATATATATATATATATATATAAATATAATATTATATTTACTATATATTATATATATATATATTTATATATATTATATATATATATATAATATATATATAGTATATATATAGTATATATTAATATATATATATATAGTATATATATAATTTGTTGAATCTACTATATAGATTAGATTAATCTTTACCCCAGCCCTTATCTCTGATATCTCGAAATGTTTTGTGTAAGTAGCCCTTGACAGGGAATCAATCTATCCCTCTCTCTAAAACATTTTCATTTATTCCGTTTCAGCATATAAACACCGTTAATGTCTTTTGCATCCTAATTGTTATCTTCCATGGGAATCTTTTTAATCCCTTTTTTCTTTTTCTTATGTTCTGTAGGGGAGTACACGTCAAAGAAAAGTGTGGTTAAAAAACATTCTTCGATCCCCCTTATTAAGTTTGATGAAGTAACTGTTCCATCGTTTTATTATTTTATTATTGTTACAATGGAAAATGATTTTCTCAAATCTTTATTCGTATGTCTACTCCATTGAGGAGGAATGCGACTCTTCTTTCCACACAGATTTAACAAACCTAACCTAACTTAACTTAACCTAACATAACCTAACCTAACCTAAAATAACCTAACCTAACCTAACCTAACTTAACGCTACTTAACCTAAACTACCTAACCTAACCTAAACCTAACCTAACCTAACCTAACCTAACCTAACCTAACCTAACCTAACCTAACCTAACCTAACATAAAATAACCTAACCTAACCTAACCTAACCTATGTAACTAATTCTTTCATACATTCAACCAACAGCGTAAGAAATAAACCATTCCGGTCTTTAATATCCTAATATTTTTGACTCCTATGAACATTCAAAATTTCAAATAATTGTAACGGAGCATGTCAACGCTTAATTTAAAGTTTCACCTTTTTGAAGATTGTCCTACTTTGAAGGGAAGATTTGTGCCATTACACTTCCTCCAAATATATATGTTATATATATATATATATATATATATATATATATATATATTTTATTATAAATTTTATAATATAAATATATATATATATATATATAATATATAAATATATATATTGCATACAATAATGATATTTGTCATATATGTTGATGTTGGTATAAGGGCATATAATATATATATAAACGGCCAGTTGAACATTTCCAGATATGAGTTACTATATTAAGTAGAAAGAAAAGGTGAAAGCTAAGGTAATTAACATGCACTAGATGAAGATCACTTTAATTTCAAAACTCTAGACTATAAAGTATTGAGAAACTTTTTTCATGTTGCGCAATATTAATTAAACTATTGTATTCTGATACTACTACTAGTATACTCACTACTAATCGTATGTATATATGTATATTGACAATTTCAATATAATTATATACAATTGTTTTAATTAGTTGTTTTAAAGATAGTGACCCATTATGCTTTTTTCCAAGACCAGGATTTCCCCTCAAGATTTCAGCATCGCCTGTCGGAGACATGGCTTAGAAACTGTGATAAAGAATTGTTCAATGACTGTTATTTTATCAGTATAGTAACTATTAAAAGACAGGGATAGAAAAATAACAAAGATGAGGGTTTAATTTGAGTTTTAATAATAAATATGCATAATATGAGGATAGCTCGGATATGCAGTATAAGGAAATTGCGAAAAGCTAGCAGTAACATTTTGAATGTAACGAAAATAGTGTTTTACAGTATACAAAGTTGTAGAATTTTATATATATTGCAATAAACACAACAATAAATTTAACAATAAAAAAACTTATCAGAAAAGATTAAGAAGAAAGAATAATTTAATTAAGTTTTCGAGATTACCTTTTTCTGAACATTCTGATGAAATTCTATATGAAAACTGGTTTAAAGTAAACTATGTCAAATTGCTCATCAGTCTGCAGGGCAATAAAACCACTTAATACGTGTGTGGATGTGCTACATCGGAATGTAAACATGAGTGGCCCATACCCGAATTCTTGAAGATGTGGAAAAAGTATTACCACACTGACAAGTGAGTATGATAGGGCTGAGGAATTGGAAGCTGCCGGTAAATGCTGAGATACCTGACTATTTATTATATCCTTAGAATGTATCAAGATGAACGAAGAAGTAATTATGTATGTTTTTCAATATATCTAAGATATATGTAAACTTGATAAACTTATGAAAGACTCATAATGTTCCGATATACGTTTACATTGCACTCCATTTGAGATGATGGAGTACATACTTTCGTCTAGTTAGTCATGATACGCGTATATGGTCTCCACTAATATCATTCACATAAGAGCAAAATCTTATAATAAGTCAGCTATAGATATATAGCGAGACAATAGGAAAAGGCAAGTATCCACCGCCTACGTACTCTCCTATAAATCACTACTATAATATACCAAATTTAAAATGTAGAAGTTCTATAAGTTAATAGTATTGACATAATAAAAGTGGCAATCACCTTATGAGGTCAATGAGTACAAGATAGAGGGAAGATACTATGTCTTAATAAATAATGGCTCTATTAAGAGCTTCTGCAACTAAATAAGATTATAGTAAGTATAGTAATGTATGGTATATCGCCCTATATAATAATGTCAGAGGTCACCTTCTACTGAACTTATTCTACTACTAAATAATCACTAGCAGTATATGAGGAAACAAATATCCTAGATAAACATCATACACCAGTAATAGAATATTTTATAATTAAAACACACATACACTATATACATATATAATATAAATCAAATAAAAATATATACAATAACTCTAGTATATAGACTGTGATCTAGAGCAATGAGATATAAATATTTTAAATAAGAGAATCGTATATAGAAAAAAAAATTTTATATTAATACTCATTAGTATTACAAAATATTCATTAAATATTACTATACCGATATTAATCAGTGTACTTGGTATAGGCGTGAGTGTAGACGATAGTATTAGTAATATAATGTATAGCTTTATATATATACTATATATTATATATATCTATATATATATAAATATATATATATATATATATATTCATATTAAGTATAAAATATATTGAAATAATAAAATATATTTTATGTCGCTAATTAGCTTTATGTTTAGTATATACTTCTTATACTCATATTGTAATTTAAAGAATATCTGAATATTATATATATTTATATATAGCTAAAATGAGATGATGTTCTATATATATATATGTAGAAACTTTCGGTATTTTATAATATATATTAATCAATATATATAATGCGCTATATTATATATTAGTATTATATACTATTACTATATGGATACTAGTATATATACTATATCGATAATACTAGTAGCATATCTTGGGTCCAGGATGATTCATATAGTAATATAGATTATTATTATATTTATATATTATATCTGAGTAATATACATATATATATAGTAATACTATCATATATACATGAGTAGTAATACATCGCTTGTAAGAATTTTATAGGTACAAGTATATATATGTATAGTATATATATAATAGTATGAAATAAATAAGATCTATTATTAATTACTGGCAGAGTTGATTTAGGGGAATATATGAGATATGCAATATAGCCTATAGAATATTTTGAAAACAGTAGTTTTATTAGTATTATTATTTATAATTATCTCTTCGATTTATTGTTCTGAGTGAGTGATGAATATAAAATATACTAAAAGGACTACAATATATACTATACGGTACACTTATAGTAAAATATATTACGGCGGATTCATCCTCATATTGGTCTGTGACTACCTACTATATAAATACTTTTACTTACGTAAATCATATATATTATAAAAGGTAAGGTAATTTTCCATACGTCTATTTATCAGATATATATATATGGAATTTTATAATCATATTATTAATTAATTAGATTATATATCCGGGTAGGCACTATACGTACTCACTGGGTATTTATACATTCTATAAGTTATACTAGTATATATATGAGCAATATCTAATTAGCGGGTACCGGTTAGTGCTATACTACATCATCTCTTATATAATATATGTGGATCAATAGGTATTATTGACTGAGATAGACTCAAATATATATATACTATCTATCCAGTATAGGATATATAGGGTATCTATTATACGGGGGTAGTGGAGTATATAGGGTAGGGGGCTTATAGGTGGTAGGGGTGGCTATACTACACTTATCATTGCATAGATATGCTCTATATATACCCTATATATATATACTCATATAAACTATATTATATGTAGTAGGGTAGGTTGTGTGGATATAGCGTAACTATTAGCACGCTATACCTATAAGGGGAGGGTAGTATAAACCTAATCAGCTATTTAGAGGGGCCTACTACACTAAGGTTCTATAGGGTAGGTATAGTGAAATGTGAGTTTGTAATAAGTACTATTATTTTCTATATGCTGTAGCGCGTTATATAAAAATATAATATATAATATCATGATATTAGGTATGTGTATGCTTACAAGTAGACATACTATAGGTAGGTGATGGAGCTTAATGAGTAGTGGTATCTTACATTTTCAAAATTATACTTATATGTGAAGAAAGTTTATTAGGATTGGCTGATAAAAATTAAATGTATATTCATATATATATACTAGTAATTATATAGTATTATATAGTATACTATATATATATAGTTATAGGATAGTATGTATATAGTATATATAATATATCTTAATTATATATATATAAGAGTATATATTAAATATATATATATCTATTATATATAGAGTATAGTAGGTAATATATATATATATATATATATATAGTGTTAATATATATATATATATATATATATTATATATTATTACTATTATATATATTATCATATATTATATATATTAATGATAATAGTATTATCATTGTCCATATTATTATTATTATGGTGGAGATTACACTTCACTGCGCAGAAATATAGTAATATATATATAATTATATATATATATACTATAGTATTATATAATGATTATATATATTATATTAATAATTATTTTATTATATATATATTATATATACTACTACTATACACTATCCTAGAATATATAAATATTATATATTAGTAGTAGGATAATCATATTATATATATATATATATACATATATATATTATATATATATAATATATATATATAATATACATGTATATATATATATTATATAACAATTAATCAAGAGTCAATTCTTTAGTTTCTAAATACTAGATAATATGTCCATTACTATAATACATATATATATAATATATATATATATATTAACGTATATATATATATATATATATATATATTATATATACTATTATATTATATCATTATATATATTATATATATATAACCAGATATATTATATAAGACAACTGTAAGTAAATCAAGAAACAAGGTAGAATGTGAGTTGGTCATTAGATTTAAGTACCAGAGTACTAATTAAAGAAAAAATAACAAAGCTCAATTGACCTAGAGAGAGAAGAGAGAGAGAAGAGAGAGTAAGTGAGAGAGAGATAGATGTAGTGAGAGGCGAGTGAATGAGAAGTAGGAGACAGGTAGTAGAGAGTGAGAGTAGCCAGGAGAGGAGAGAGAGAGGAGAGGAAGAGAGAGAGAGAGAGAGAGAGAGAGAGAGGAGAGAGGAGAGAGAGAAAACATAAATATAAGATTGAGATATTGAAAATAGTGAGTAAGATTTCCCTGAAAAAATATTTACTTATTTAATTTATTATTGTATTCCTTTTACGGGAGCGATTTGATTGTTCGCCGAAATTATTTGAAACCTTGGCGATGTTATTTGAAACCAGATTCGTTCTCAGAGATTTATATTTTATTGAATAGAACAAATTTTGTGAAATTTGAAGGCTTGTAATAATAATAATAATAATAATAATAATAATAATAATAATATATGAATAATAATGTATAGTAGTGATAATAATAATGGAGATAATGAAATAAATCAAAAAATAATACGACAGAGTACGATAGATCAATAATATATAATTAATAATGATATTAATGACAATGATAGTAATTAATAATAGATAATAATAATAATAATAATAATAATAATAATAATAATAATAATAATAATAATAATAATAATAATAATAATAATAATAATAATAATAATAATAATAATAAATGAATAGAATATTAATAATAATAATAATCTATATGGAAAAAGGGCAAAAAACTACATAAATAATAAATATATACATACGATAATAATTAAATTAATAATACATAATAATGATATATATTTAAATTCAATAATAAATAATTGAATATAGAGATAATAATAATATAATAATATAATAATTTAATAATAATGAATCAATAATAATAATAATAATCGAATAATAATAATAGATAAATAAAATAATAAAATGACATAATAATTAAGGTAATAGATAACTAAATAAATAGATAGATAATATAATGATAATGAATATAGATGAGTAATAATATAATAATATAATAAATAAGTACAGAAAATTATATGATACGCTTAATGATTCAAAGATATTAATTATTAATTTCAATATTTTTAAGATATTGGATATTTAATATTAATATTAGGATCTTATTAATTAATTAGTATTAATTTAATAATAATAATGATTACA
>JABUQX010116831.1:0-5000 GCA_015478945.1 Trachelipus rathkii
CGGTATTACTTCACGTTCAGTTCAATTGGTGTTTAACCGTTTTCGCATTTATCGTGAAACCTTTCGCGTTTTTCGTGCGCCGCTTCAATATATATATATATATATATATATATATATATATATATATATGTAATATATATAATATATATTTAACTGCCTCTTTTATATATATATATATATATATATATATATATATATATATATATATATATATATATATATATATATACTAAATATATCATTTATATATTATATAATATATATAACTATGTATATTATATCACATGAGACAATTTTAATTTACCCTGACAATAGAAGGATACCAAAATACTGGTATAGCTCTTCTATAGACAGAGTGAACTGCGGCTCACCCTTCTGAGATGCATATTTGACAGTCTCTTTACATATATGAATCATAATTCCCTCAGTAAAGTATAATTTAAAAATGTCAATGGGTTTACCATTGCTTACTTTGATATTTTTTATAATTGCTGGCTCTTTCTTTGTTTCACACACCTTATATATTTGAGACGATGTCTTCAACTTTCTAGAAACCCAGTTACGGGACATTTTTTGTCTTTTTATACCAGTTGAAACACACTGTTTTCTCGAAGTACTAGGAAGATCTTCGGGAACTACATCGACATCCACATCAATATCCCTCTTCTTATCTTTACGGATTGCTCGAAGCTCAGCTCGTTGGGACAGTACACCTTTGTCAATATCTCTGATAGTATGTAATGATTCGTCATCACTATTGGCATCATCTTTATCAGAGTCTTGGCCATCGTTGGGTGGAAAAAGGACGACTTCAATCTCTTCTGCTTCATCTATTTCAGAAGCCACACTTTCTGAATGCTCATAACTTTCAAGGATGTTCAATATTTCTTCAGCATCTCTCTCAATATCGAACTTTACTCTGGATGTGATTTACATAAGAAATATATAAAATAATTATATAACAGTTTGACTATATATATATATATATATATATATATATATATATATATATATATATATATATATATATATATATATAACTCCCTTTATACTATTATATATATATATATATATATATATATATATATATATATATATATATATATAAAGAGAGAAGAAAAAGAAAAAAAAAATAGAATGAAAAAGGGAGAGAGAGAAAAGCCTATATAAATATATAATTGTATGTGTTACTTCCCAGCGTATGATATATCATACGCGAGTATAAAATGCAATATAAATTGTTTGAATCTTTATGTTATTCAATATTATCAATTTCATATCAAAGATTAATCATTCCAAATTGATATAAAATATACACTAACTTAGGAACATTTATCTTTTTATAAATATAAATTCAAAACCCACCATAGGTCACCTCTCCTGCACGACAAAAAAATTGTTACTAAGATAAAAGCTTATATTCTTTGTTGAAATGGGGTAAGGATGAAAAAAAATGATATGTATCACTAGAAACATTATTTTTCTGTAAAAAATTGCATAAATTGCATTGAAACATATAGTGGAATATTTTAAATTATTTTTTTAGTAAAGTTGTATATTGCGTATGATTAAACATACGCTGGGCATTAATGGGTTAACCTAACTTAGACTAACCTAACCTAACTTAACCTCATTTCACTCCTAGAACAGGGAAAAAATTCCCCTAGAACATCTATTTATGTATCATAGAAGCTACCTGTGGAATTTTTTTTCGATCCGACCTCCCGTTCCGTGTGGCCGTTAAGTAACTCTGTCATATATATATATATATATATATATATATATATATATATATATATATATATATATATATATATATATATATATATATATATATATATAGAGAGAGAGAGAGAGAGAGAGAGAGAGAGAGAGAGAGAGAGAGAGAGAGAGAGAGAGAGAGAGAGAGAGAGAGAGAGAGAGAGAGAGAGAGAGAGAGAGAGAGAGAGAGAGAATATACACACCTCATGGGCATAGCCCTATTCAACGAGTGGAACTTCTATAGGTAATTAATGTCTAGTATCCAAACGAGGGATCGAACCCTAACCCTATGCTTCGTGACTCAGTCTCGCTACCGTTTTAAATGTTATTTTGACATTTTTTTTCATTCCTTAATTAAATTTTTATTTTCTAATTCTTACAGATCTTAAAGTCTGATTTAATAAGAAATTTATCGTTTTTTAGCAGAAAATAATGTTATATGGGTGTGTTTGTATGTGTGTGTGAAACATTCACTATGACCTGTGGTTTCCTGTATTTTTGACATGGGAAAATTCCTGAAGGACAGGTACTAGAATTTTCCTGCGCTATCCTGAAGGATATTTTTTAGGATTTATCCTTCAGAAAAATTCCCACTGGAATTTTTATAAATCCAATATGGATTTGTCCCAATGGATAAAGATCATCCGGAAACCTGTAGGAAATTTGGCCATTCCATATGGTCCATAAATTTCCAGTACGCTTCCCCACAGGACCTTTTTTGCTGGGAAGGAAGGTTAGTTTGTGCAATTTTTCTATACTCTTTTAACGTTTAGTTAAAATTGGTAGTATCGTTAATTCGCTATACTAGATCCAAGACTTCTTAATTAGGCCTCGCCTATAAAATCATAGCAGAATATTGGAAAATATTATCTATGTATATATCTAACTTAACTTTATTATATGTATATATATATATATATATATAACATATATATATATATATATATATAAATATAATAATATATATATATATATATATATATATATATATATATTATATATATATATATATATATATATATATATATATATATATATATATATATATAAATAATATATATACATATATATATATATATATATATATATATATATATATATATATATATATATATATATATATATATATATATATATATATATATATATATTTTTTATGTATATATATTATATATATATATATATATATATATATATATATGCAGCGATCAATTGTGTGCATATGGATGTAGGATTATTTTCTACTTTTATTGTAAAACTGGGAATTTTGAATAGCGACATCTTTAGTCTCAAATCAAAAAGAAATAAGGGTAATCAAAAAGGGTAAGCATCATGATGAGGGAGTGTTGCAAGATTTGTGCCGCTTACGAATAGATGCCAGAGATCAATCATTAAAAAATCATTTTGAAAAGGGGAAGAAAAATGGCAAATACCAATCAGTTCAGATTCAGAATTAGATCATTTCTCTATGTGGTACTACTCTATTATCCATAGGGTTGCGCTATTTCGACAAAGAGTCTGATGAAGTCAAAGAGGAATTTATTGGCTTTGTAGAACTGAAAGTGTTTGACGCAAAACCCATTGCGAAAGCCATTGACGATTTTGTCACGACCGAAGAACTGGATCCCGAGAAATGCGTGGGCTTGGGTTTCGATGGCTGTTCTACGATGTCTGGCAAAGAAGGAGGTGTCCAAGCAATATTGCGGAAAAAGTATACAAAAGCATTGTTCTTTCATTGCTCTTCACACAAACAAAATCTAGTAGTAAGTGATTTGAACACAATACCAGAAATCCGCAATACTGTGGGAACTATAAAGGACATAATTACGTTTTTATCTCGAGTCGGTCTTGAGAATAAAATTAATGCTAAACATCCCAAGCCTATGTCAGACCAGATGGTCTGAACAACACAAGTGCATCAGAGTGTTTAAGGAGTACTTTGTACGAATGATGCAAGCATTAGAAACCCTTTCCATTGTAAGAAATACCGCCACAAGAAAAAGCGCTTTTCAGTTACATTCAGCGGCATGTAAGTATGTAAGTCGGCTATAATATTGATCGCGAAGTACCCTGCGATGTTAGAGCCAGTTGTAAATGCTCTCCAATCCAAGAACTTGGATATCGTCAAAACCTCGCAGCACATTCAACACATTGTGGAAATGGTTAGGAGTTATCGGAAAGATGAAGAAAAAATCACCGATGAAGTGTTAAAAGAAGCTAATCAAATTGCCGAGCAACTGGGACTTGATCTGAAAATACCCCGGATTGTTGGTAGGCAGCAGAACCGCAGCAACCATCCAGCAACAAATCCCACGGAGTTCTGGAGAAGATCCTTAATAATTCCGTATCTGGATTCTATGACCTCTTCTTTGGAATTACGGTTTTCTACTAAAAATACACCTGCTTATTAACCGACCGACTATCTACATCCTTTCCACATGATGCTCATAATAACGATGAGTTAAAGAAAAAGACAGCTTCATGTTATATTATAGTTATTATAGTTAGTTATGAGAATAAAGTTTTTTTTTTTTTTTTTGCCGTCTAAAATATGAAAAATTTTCCAAATGTTTATTTGTGTTTTTCTAGCATTTCATTTTTTCCTTACATGATATAAAACGAAGTTTTTCTTTGTTTTTTTTTTTTTCATAAAATTAAAGATACCATAGTTGTTCATCAAAAAAATATTTACTTTTATCGGTTTGGAATAATTGAGATTTTGCTATGAAGTCTGTCCTTAAAACGCATAAAAGCAATTTGCTGGATACATTGAAGTCAGCAATATCCCTAGTTTTGGACAAAGGATTTTGGATAATGATAAATAATATTCATAAAAGAATAAAAAATATGATGGTACTGCTCAAAATGTACCAAATACTTAAGTTTTAATACAAATGAACTAAAACTTTAATTTTATTTCAGGTTTGTCAGTGACTGACCACTGATTTTCCCTATTAACCTCAAAATATTATCTCAATTTTAGAGTTCATATGAACCGACCAAAAAATAAAAATTTATGTCATCTTTGTTACGCACAATCAAAATCGAAATAATACACTATTTAATATAAAAATAAAACCAAATACGTAAAATTTAAAAGAAAATTAAAAATTTAAATTAAAAAGAAAACCATCATAAAATGTTACCTTTTAGTTATTATAATATTAAACTATTTTAAATTATTATGAGTAACTATTATATATATTAGAGCTGACTTCCGTCATGAATGGACGCACTTA
>JABUQX010116832.1:0-15000 GCA_015478945.1 Trachelipus rathkii
TAATCATATATAGTATTATGACTGTTAAATAGTTATGGCATATATTAATTTTTATATTTATATTATTATATATATATATTATATAATATTATATTATAAGTTATCTAATGAATGTAATTATATAGTATATATTATTAATATGTATTATGAATATATATATTATATAATATTATTATGATATTATATAATTATATATATTAATATTTATGTATTTATATTATATTTATATATATATATATAATTATATAATAGTATTAATATATATATAAGTAACAATAAGTTATATTAATTAGATGATACCGAGCCGCTTATACTATATTACTAAGTAGAATATAGTGAGGAGTCATTCGTGATACTAATAAACTAAGAAATTTTGATATCACTCAGGTAAGCATCTATAATACCATAATCTAGGATGTTCTGAGGGTATAATAGTGAAGGTACGTAAATGAATTATATATTATTTATTTTATTATAACCTATGTATTAAGTGAGAGGCTATTGAATAATAAGATCTTAGTAGTTATAATGAGATGTAGATAGTTAGTATATAGTGATATATTAGATATTTAAAAGGTTATAATGAGGAATTAGGTAAACAGATTAGGATATATATTAAGGTATTATCAGTGTAGTATATAGGTATTAGGTATTATTACGATGTATTATGAGTTATTATATATATATATGAGGCTTTAACATGATATCAAGTATCAGTATCACGGAATAAAATATCTCATAATTTACGCCCTCAAAACATTTATTTTATTATATCATAGAAAAAATACATGATGAATTAATATATTATTATTATATATTATGCTTCTATCCGGATAGTACTCCCGTTTCAGTGCTAGGTGATATAGTTAAGTATAAGTTAACTAATTTATATTATTTACATATTATATGTATTATATATATATTATAATATCATTATAATATATATTATACTATATTATAGTTATTATTAGTATAATCATTTTAATTAATTATTATTATTAAGATTAAATATGATATATATTATTACAGTGATATTATATAACTACTCTAATATAATATATATATACTAATATTTATAATAACTTAAAATATTATTATAGTATATATATTATGATCTATATGATTTAATTATATAATAAAAGATATAGTATATATATATATACTATAATATATATGATATATATATAGTATATATAATTGAATATATATTATATTAATATATCTATATTATATAATATATGTATATATATATATTATAATATTATTTATTATAATAATAATAATATATATATATTATATATATATTAAAGTATATTATATATTATTATTTATATATATTAATAAAATAATATTAAATATAATATAATATTTTATTTATATTTATTTATTTAAATATTAAATAATATAATATTCTATTTATATAATAAATTAATAATAATAATATATTATAATCGAAATTTTTGTTAATTTTTATA
This sequence comes from Trachelipus rathkii, assembly GCA_015478945.1. NCBI lineage: Eukaryota > Metazoa > Arthropoda > Malacostraca > Isopoda > Trachelipodidae > Trachelipus > Trachelipus rathkii. The sequence continues at coordinate 1,476 of JABUQX010116832.1, forward strand.
TAAATTATAGGTTTTAGTATCAAAGTATATATATTTATTTTGACATTAAGTAATGCTATTGTTATACTATATATAGAACGTAGTAATACAAAAATTAGTAAACCATGATATGTTTATATCTATATTATAATTATATATTTATATATATAATACAATTTAATATATTTAAAATTTATAAATATAAAATTAATATATATATTATATTTAATATTATTAATATTATTAAACAAAAATGTAAACCATAATGTTTATAGAACACGTTTTCATTAAATTAATATTTTATACAATATTATTTATATTTATAATTATATTAATTATATATTAAATTAATATAATTAATTAGTATATGATTATTATATAATGTATGATATAATTATATATATATATTTATATGATATATAGGATTATATATATATTATATTAATATATTTATAATTATTTAATATATATATATATATTAATTTAATATTATATAATTATTTAATTATATTAGATGTTAAATGAATATATAATATTAATATATATAATATAAATATATATAGCAATTACTAAAATATTAAATTTTAAAATAAGATAATATTAATACAATCTTAATCATTTGATTAGTCTAAAAATACTATATTATTCCTAATCGTAATTACTAGTATATATAATTTATTATTATATAGGTCACTCACTATCATTTGTACATTATAAAATAAATATGCTTACATCTTAATTAAAAATTAGTAGTAGATAATTGATGTGAAATGTAAATAGTTATAAAACCTATATAAAGAATAAATATAATATAAGCAGTCAATAATCCATATCTATATCTACTTAATAATATTCTATTAAGTAATCTTAAAAGATGGAAATAAAATTATAATTTGGAAAATACTAGTCATTCGCATTATATATATGAGTGACACATTATGAAGTCAATTAATATGACTCAAGACTAAGAGAAAGTCATACTTCTGAACACAACGCCCATCCTTAATAGCAGTTAGGAGCTATATGATGAAAGAATGTGAATAATATTATCGTATCTTTGAGAAAAGAATATGTCAGTGACATACTTCAAGTTAATGACTGAAAATGATGAGAGTATATTACACAGAGAATCGCTAATAACTGCACATCAGGATACACCCATATATTACTCCGCCATGCACGCAATTAAAATAAGATGCCATATAAAAAAGAGAGTGACATTAATTACAACACGCTCGAAGACGTGTTCTGTAAACAATTTACTATTCTGGCAGTCATACTCGTTCTGAAGAACTCAGAGAATTCTGATCCTACTAATAGCACTGTCGCGATCCTCTTGTTGTCTATCTCGCAAGCAGTCATTTATCGAGCTAACTTAATTGTATAATAAGATAATTATCCTGGAGGAGGATGAGTTCTAATTGCACACTGCACAGTAGACATAATGTCTTGCGGCGGTTATGATTGCATATTGACTGGTATTGTCAGGTTTGAGAAGCGAGTTTTCTCTATTCCATTGTGATAATATGATCATTATACTCTTATCCAATAAACTACGCCTATTGAGTACCATACTACCTCTATGCCAGTTCATTCCAATTGGCATATATAATTAAGATGAATCTGATAAAAGCAAGATGGAGAATAGAAAATGGTACAGGCATGAGAGGTGATAACGACGTGTATGTGAGTCTAGGAACATTCTCTGGTGATAGTGCATTCCATATCTCTGACCTAATGTTATATTTTGAAATTGAGATATTACTCAGCATATCAACACCCTGGTACTCAATATTGACATCTTGTACATGCTCCCTCAGTGGGATATGATGGAGTTGCAGGATAGGGTAGCAGTGTCATTAATGCATAACTATACAGAATAATATATATACTTTTACTCCGCTCTTTAGTTTAACTACACGCAGTAGTAAGTATCAATCTTAGTCTTCTACATGGATACTAGATAGATTACTTATAGATGACGTATGAGCAGGTGATGATACAAATAGAGCATTCAATTGATTATGTTCTTGTGTCAATTCTTTCTCACTAAACAACGATTTAATCTATAATCGGCATGGTTTCTGAAGCTTCTATTAATTCCCCTTTCTGCTTGTGTTATATAATACATCTCAGGTAACTCGAATAACTTACCATCTCGTATTTAGCTATCTAATCCTATTACTATTCTGGTGTATTTAATTTCCTATAAGTACTAGTGCCTCAGTTTGAGACGCATTATCTCTTCTTTCGACTTACTGTCCTTTTCAATTTTTAACGTTCTACTCTCACGTGAGGTATCATCTTTGAGAGGAAACTCAACCTCCTTACCCATCCTATAAAAATGAAATCTACTAGAACACCCTCATGAGGCATCACTCCGCTGTCAACCCTTCTGCAGTCATCAGACTTCTATGTCTTTTGTGATGTACATACCTTCATACTAATTCTATTGATTATTCAGTGAGAGTTCACAAATAGGTACAAACAGCTTGGGATGTAAAGTGTGTGTATTACACTGGTAGCTATTTTATGAGGAAAGGGATGTTTTCCATCCAATGTCTCGAACAAAAATTTGTCACACGTGTCTTATATGATCATTGTTTAGAATGAGGTATAATTCTAGTTATTTCAAAAGAGATAGTAATTTTTTGCGATACTGAGATTGAATCAATTGCCCACAAAATCTATTGGATGTGACATATAAATGTTTTATCATGATGTTAATTTATTATATATGGGTCTTCTTGTGAATTATCTAGAACTGATACTCAAATATAAACTGACTGTCGACGTAGAGGATGTAGTCCACGTCGGCTGTATTAATTTTATCATCTATCAATTTTTTCAAATAAGCATTTTCAGAGCTTTCTCTACTAAATAAACTTGCAGAACACTTAATGGATGTGTCCTACGTCGGTATCATTTTCTATTTACGATAAGCATTGAAAAAGTATTCTTTCTTCACTTGAACGTAACTATTTCAACACAGGGATCGCTGTCCCAGTCGTTATGGTATAATGTAATATTTATACATTATTCAAATAGGACATTTTTCTAGCTTCACAGTAACCTCCTTAACAAGCCAGTTGGATGTGTAAATGTTACGAGTATTAGAACTTATTATCATCTTAATTTCCGGTAAACCTATTGGATCTCGACCAATGAATCGCGCGTCAAACCATGGACTAGTTATTACCCATGGTAATCATATAACGGCGATGTATCAGTTACATTCATCAAAAGATTCAGACGTACCAACCGTATAATAAAGATCGGAGTGCGAATAACGACACACAAATCTTTTGATTTGCCTGATCAACAGGAACCAAGTCTAAAGAAAGGAAATGATTAAAAATACAGAGCAAAGCATTATGTATATTCATGATACATTCGACCTTAGTGATTGATGAGATATATTATCACGACTTTTCATACTTGATCTAATATTAGCAATTAAACAAAACAACTGTATCGATTATCAGTAGACAAATATCCAAGTACTTGATACATCAGCACCATAGTTTCATAGATACCAATTGTTATCAAGGCGCATCGAGGGATGTCTGACCGTTTGAATGAATATCAAGATCATGACAATGGACCCATGGATCAATCAATCGAATCGGGGATTAATTTTCCATGACAGTGCCAACGATTGCGTCCTTCTACCATTATTTGACTCACGGTGTCAACACATTGCGTGTTGGCAGTTGAAAGTTAAACTTCAATCGGAAGTCATTAAATGGTTGGCGAACTCATTCACACGTTATCGACACCTTCAATATATCATCTGACGATAGAAAACCGTAAAACAGCTCCGCATCATGCAAAGTCCCCTTTTGTAATATAGGTTATGAAGTACAAAATAGACAAAAGACAGACATATAGTGATAATATATGTTTAAAGCTTTTTTTTCTTTTGGGTATTCGATAGGTATATCTCTCCGCTGTCTTGTGTATCGAGGGTTAAACCTATATATACTCATAACCATAATGCCGATTACGAGGAATATATCTCATAGTATGTTTCCATGTTTGGGACAAGAATCAGACAAATGGAGCATGGAAAAATCGAGATAGGCCGGCCTTTGTGCAATAATTCACCCACAACTTTGGTGTGAATTAGAGGGTTGAGTGTAATACTGTAACTTATGATTATTTCCTCGTTATAAAGTCAGAAGATTACAGTATAGTGTATAAAAGATACTCCCTCATTAGAGAGAGAGAAATTAAAGGGGCTCAGCAGCGACGGGGTATAAGGGCAGAGGGGGGCGACGATGATAATTCCTCATCTCACGCCGTCAGGAGGGAAGAGCGGAGTTTTTGTCGATGGAAACCTTAACCCGTGACAAAACTAGAGAGTCCTACGCTCTACAGTACCAGAATAAAGAGCACGGGCTGATATGCCGGTCACGTATTGGACCCAGTCACAGCGCGAAGGGGGGGAAATGAGATTATCAATCCTACTCCATAACACTATCTGGAGTTATACACCCGGATAGGAACACCGATGCAGTGAGCTGAAACTTGAGTCAGACTCCTGTCCCATACAACCTTACTGCGGTTTACCCTTGGGACAGTATTACTGCCTTTAGTTAAAAAAAAATAATTTAATAAAACTGACGGAGTTGTAAAACGTAAAGGCCCATATATTTTTGAATCATGTTCCGTCTACACCTTACTTAATAAGAGATTGCTTAGGTCAGTAATATCATGAATACTAGAAATATGGATTAACACAAAAAAACAAAAATACTATATTCATAAGTGACGGGAGTGGCGTAAGATACTAGTAAGAGACTTGAGTGCACACTTATATAACTATAACCAATTATACTATTATCGGTCATGTTAAATTAGATATATACTAGGAGTGATATGCTTCCTTTAAGCTTAGTGATAAAATCCAATTAGGCTAAGTTATGGTATAAAGTAGAACCAACTTAGCTAATAATATATTAACCTATATAAGAGACATAAAGGCACTAGTATTACAGTTTTAAACACGCATCACTTAAATATAAGAGGTACCATATATAAATCCTGCGAATCTATATATATATATATATACCATTTGAGAAGATATCGCATAGCTCTCAAACGTATATGTTAGATAATGCGTCATATTCGTTCACCTTGATATATTCGACGAAACGGAGGGTCCATAATTTACAGGTATATATACTTAACATTATTATAGGATATTCAGTTCGTGGGTAATATATAAATTGGCTTAATGGCGGACGATTGAGACTGATTGACAGGTCTATTTTTTCCATTCAAAGTTCCGTGTGAGTTCGACTTCTTATCATGACTATTTCACATTCAGTCTTCATGTATTCTTGTAGTTGGCTATTCCTTTCAGTATCTCAGTTACTGAGCTTCTATCTTTCCTGGAGTTGGCATATCCTTTCTGATTCGCCTCTTTCTTAATTGAGCATATATATATAGTACTTCTAGCTCTTTTGACTTATATTACATCCATTTACCTAAGTAACAATGATATATAGTTTTCAAATCTTAGTACTTTACGTTACCTTTCTTGAGTGATTACTATTTATCCATCTTATATTGTAGTTAGAGCAATTATATATCCTATGCAGCATCTTTGCATTCAGCAGTCTCGTATCTATCTGTAAATAGACCTTCTGTGAACTTTGTATCTTAATAATGAACAATAATCTCGATGAGTATTATTATTTTGCCTCTGGAACTTCGCGTACAATCTCATTTTATCAAAAATCCTCTCGGCACCTTGTCCCCTAACTCACCCCCAGGCATCTGGTAGTCATCTATAATCTAAATGCACGGATCGAAGAGAGGGAGTATTCATGTGTACGTATTCCTTAAATTAGGTGTAAATATACCCTCCGAAAACGAGAACTAAGATTGAGGTAGTATGTACACACATTCTGAATTCAAAAAGAGCAAAACTTTGATAGCCAAGATTACGTGATAGAATACCACATCATCAATAGTCTCTTCCCTATATAGTTCAATATTACCTTCTACGACCAAGGTAGCATATTATATATACCTAAAAACGTGTACGAGATATTATTTCGATGAGCGACATACTGCAGTGGCTTACAGCTATCAATACAATATTATTGAGTTATACTGTTGAGGTATATAATAGAACTATGTTATTCCTTGTAAAACCTTTGGTTGAAAATACACGGTCCAAACTTCATATAAGTAATAATAATCAAAAGGTTCTATAGATAGTACTGTGTAGGTATATACAAAACAGTACAAGATAAATAAGTAGCAGTAGAGTTATTAACTATTATAATCACTAAAGTTTAAAATAACGATGTATGAAAGACGCAATAAAAGCCCTAATAAATCATAAAATACTACTGCCTTATTTTATATATCTTATGGCAAGTATCATAAGATATATTATATAGTCAATTAACTAATAATAAATATTCAACTTCATTAACCCTTGCATAAGTCTAAATTAATTATCTTCCTATTACTGTATTACAAAAAGCATAGAATATATTTATTTTATATACATTAATTACAATTTATAGCCCAAAATAAACAGTATATCTATCTATATGAATAATATATATATAAATACTTGAGTTATAATATATATAATATATAGAATAATATAATATATATATATAGTTAATAATATTAATCAATATATAATAATATATAAATTATATATATATGCGAAACAATTAATTAATATATGTACTTTCCATAATTAAAATTATAAATATAACTTAATATATATCACTAGTAGATAACCCCCACATATACTCATATTTGATAGAAATTTATAGGCCTTTAGCAGTAATTAACTTGATAATATATACTTATATATATACTATATATATATATAATATATATATGTATAATATAATATAATATAATATATATATTAATATTATATATATATATCATATATATATAATTATATATAATATAATTATATATATTTATATATATATATATTAATTATATATAATATGTATTTAATATATATAATTAATTATATAATATATATTAATATTAAATATATTATATATATATATATATATTATATATATATTATATATAATAATAATATATAGTATATACATATATATATATCATATTTATATATATATATATATATATATATATATTATATATATATAATAATATATAACTATAATATAATATTTAATAATGTAATATTAATATATATATTAATTATATATATTATATATATATCATATATATATAATATTAATATATTATATAATTTTAATATATTATTATATATATATTTAGTATATATATATTATATATATATATATAATAATTAATATATAACTATCATATAATATATATAATATCAGAGGATGCACACCTATCAGAACTGTTTTATGTTTAGTCCGCAATTTACGTATTCGTCAATCTTTGATTGGACAATCTGCGGTTATCATATCCGGCAAACATATTTCTCGACATTTCGCCATAATTCCAATTACCGCTGTTCTTATATTCCTCATTTTGCACAGTCTTATTTATACGCTTATATTAATATCGCAGTTCTCCACATAGTCGAAGTTCCACACTTCCGAAACTTTTCCGTGCTTCGCAGTCAATACTATGCAATCTGCTAATTGTATGCTGACAAGATCCGTTGAGATTGTTTATTTTTTGTTGTTACTATTGAACCTACTGCAACAGTCCCCTATCTATTATCTTTCTGTTCGAATTAATTAATGAATATAAAGAGAAATAAGTTAATAATTGAAAACATATAATGTTACGTATAACTAATTACATATATTTAGTTCTTTTATTATTATAAAAGGTTTAAAGAGAGAGATTATTAAGCTTTATATTATATTAAGATATAAATATTATTTACTGTGTCTATTATAATAATATAAATAAAGTAAAATATATATGTAAGAAAATATAATAAATTAAACGATAAATTTATATATCCTATAAATATTATATTAATAATATATCATTAATTATATTTAGTTATTATTTATTATCAATATTATTATTAAAATAGTAAATTACTCATATATATATATAATAGTCACTCCATTATCTTACTGTATATGTATCTTAGTGAAAATATATATATAATATAAATAATTATATATGATGACCTAACCATCACATTGCAAGTCCTAATTAGTCATTGTTGTTGGCCCCTCCGTCCTACGATCACTTGCTCCTTCCTACCTGGAACAGCCACTTTCAATTCATCTATGCATTTATTCATCGTCCCATTATATACAACGAGGATCTCAGGACTCTCATTACAGGGTGTGGTGAGAATTGAACTCTTGTCCTAGCAGAAAGAATCAGAGCCCCAACCTCTGATACAAATTATCTTCCACAGTCTCGCTCTCATGCAAATCGGCTGAGCTGTTCGCAAAAACAAATAATTCGATAAAATTATGAAACCCAGACTTTTTCGGTCGTCTGCGCCAATTGCAGTTAAGATGACCCCACGTGAAAAAATTTCTATTATATTTAATATATTAATAATTGATAATAATAGTTTGATGGCTTCATGGTACTGAGAGGAGAAGAAAAAGTAGTAGAAGAGCAGTTTATCGATTGACGTCAGCGAAAAGATAGCCTCTAGCTATTACGAACCTGTTTAGTCTAGATTCGTTTGAGAGTGAGAGAATTCGTTCGAGAGTCAGAAAAATTACACTCTATGAGCTTAAACAGGACTCTCTAATTTAAGGTGGGTATTTAGCATTATATACAACATAAGAGAGTCGAGACGTATCTCTCAACTGAGCGAAATACGTCAAGATGTAAGAGCGGCTATAGAAATGTGATTGTGAGCACGGAGGCGTCAACGACTGGTCTGTCTTATACTTAAAGAAAAAACTCGCACTATCGTATACAACAACGTTATGCTAGTGCCATATAAACTAACCCTGAATGCAGCATTCTATTTTTAAAGATAATATGATATGTGTTAAAATTTTCAATTAGCTTATAACAAAACCTAATGAAAGAGATATTAATCTACAGATAATAAATTTTTTGTAAATGGAAAAAGAGAATACTTCATATTACAACGGAGTTAATATATATATAGTAATTTAACCAAAATTAGAGCTATTGAAACCAAAATATGAGGATATACATATATTTTGTAAATTTTCCCATTGCGTGAGATCATAGAATGAGCAAATTTCTTATGGTAATTTTATATACAAAACCTATTCTAAGCCACAGTTACAGTATATATATAATAATCTTATATAATATATAAATAATAATATATATGTATTTTTAGATATGTTTTCCGTTAAGCTAACTAGTATATTATTATATCATAATATATATATAATATTATATTATATAAATTATATTAATTAATATATAATATATAAATATATTATATTTATATATATATTATATATATATATAATATATATAATATTATATATTTATATATAATATATATATATATTATATATAATATATATATAATATATATATATATTATAATTAATATATATATATTATATATATATATAATATATTATAGTACTATTAATATATATCCTTATTTCATTTTCTGCTCATAATCCAAAAATTTCGATGTACTTAATATTTAAACTCCGTGATAGTAGTATTTTTATTCAATTTTCTTAGAAATTAAAATGAAAGTTTAAATATACTTCTGAATTAAGGCGTCATGATACTCTCAATAAAATAGGCTTTTCAGCGATACTCTCCTAAAAAAATAATTCGAAAACTCGTCTACCAGCTCAATTCCTGCTGATGTAGATAATAAGAAAAAAGAACAAGAAACTTAAATGAGCTTAAATTGAACTTATATTGCTTACGACGCAATATGTGTGATGACGTAGGTAAATCAAATTATATTTAATATTTCAGGCAAAATTTTTAAATACAAGTATAACGCATTAATATTATGAAATATTTAAGGTATTTTAAAGATTTACAATTCTTCTTTCTAGATATCTTGTGAGAGTGACGTTTATAATGCAACAAATACTTTCCAATAATAAACTCAATAATGAATTAATTTTTAGATACAGTTTGTGCCTCTATAAAGAAATAATAATTTGTCTAAAAATTCCACTAATTTTGCTGAGTAATATATATATATATATATATATAATACCACTGTGAGAATATATATATATTATAATATATATATATTAATATATATTAATATTAATTATATTAATATTATATATATTATATTATTAATTAATAATATTTATATAATAATATATTTAATATATTATATATATTAATATTATATTAATAGTATTAATGTAATATATTATATAATATAATTATATATAAATTATATATATATTAATATATATTATATATATATATATATATATAATATATATTATATATATATATATATATATATATATATATTATATTATATAATATATATATTATATATATATATATTATATATATAATATATATATATTATAACTATATTATTATATATATACTATCATGGGCTTATCTTTAGTTATATCTTTAACTAACTACCCGTATATAAAATATATACTGTATATATATATATCCTATATATTATATACTATTATATAATATTATATATCTTCTATCTCTCTCTCTCTTATATAATATATATATTATATATTAATATATATAATATATATATATATATATATATATATATATAGGTCTCGTTTTCTGGTTTTCATTGGAATAGGTCCAGAAATTTTAAAACTTTTTGATTTCATATTGTTTTTTAAATATATTGCTAACATAATTGAATTATATAGATAACACTACTATTTGTTATGAATAGAGAACAAGTACCTTCAAAAGTTTCGAAGTATTTAAATTATTTTTATAAATAACATTATTATGTTAAAGATGCGTTTGACAAAGGTGTGATCTAAATAGTTACGACCTTATCATATAAAACCAATTACATATTTGAGATCAGCGTATAAAGCTTAATGAAGCTTATTACAAAAATGTATATAAAAAAAACAACACTAAGAGACGCATTTTATTTTTCATATAATTTTAATATCTCAAAGATTACGATTATTTGCTTGAAAACTATTAACATATATGGAATCAGCGTATAAGGCTTATGTAAATCTCTGAGTGAAAAAAAATAAATAAATAAGAAAAAAAATTAGGGCGCTCGAGCCGAGATAGGGTGAGGAGAGGGAGGGGACCATTAGGTACCAGCACCTAGCCCGTTGGATTTGCGCGTGAGGCACACCCCCGCGAACACCATAATATCCCAAAATGAGCGGGGTGTTCCGGATTAACACTACAAAACACTCAGGGAGAGAAGGAGGGCAAATAGTCCTACCCTGTCGTTCCACCGGAAGGCCCAAGAGACCTCCGACTCCCTGCCATCTTTGTGGTTTACCCTTGGGATGTCTTTTAGTTAAAAAAAAAAAATTAAAAGTTACGGATCCGTAAAACGTACTTGTCTTAATATTTTTTAATCATGTCCTATTCCACTGATAATTCAATTGTTGGTATTAGATATTGTAGCAAATTTAAACAAAAAAAAACAAACAATTATAACAGATGAGTGGTAACATGAAAAGGGTCATGATATATATTATATCATTATTTATTTATTATATATTATATATATAATACTAGTATATATATATATATATATATATTTATACTATATATAATATATATATATATATTTAATATATAATAATATATCTTAAAATAATAGTATATTTTTTTTTTTTTTTCTACAGACATCACCACCGCTCACCGGGCAAGCCCTATTCAAGGAGGGGTGTTAAAAATCAACAAAACTATCAACTAACGCAAATCACGCAGATGAGCACAGACGCGGCCTTTAAAGTGAGGGAGATAAATTCAGCCAGGAAACACAGAGAATGGAAGAGAATTCCACAGAACAGAGGTGGGCGGAAAGAATGACCACAGCGAACAAGTCTGGAGTTGCTAATATCAACACCAAACTCATGTGCCGACTACAGGCACCCCTTTTGTGCTACGAGGGCGTCCTAAAGGCTGCACGCGAGTGGAAAGCTCCCTCGAGCACTTGCGCTACGGTAACCTATAGAAAAGATAAAGCACCAACATCGCGCCGCAAAGATAACGAGGTCAGTGAACTAGAAAGAAAGGACATCAAGTTTATAAGTCTTTTTTGCCTTTGACTCGACATATCCAGAAGCCGGGTGAAACCTGAGCCCCCAGACAATATGAGAGCAGTACTCATACAAGGCGGATGAGGCCTTGTATAACCTGGAGTATTTGGAGAGGAAAAAAAGTCTCGCAGTCCTAAAAGAATTCCATTTCTTGTGAGGCCGCTTAGCAACCGTGGTGATGGTGAGGTTTCAAGACATTTTTTTGTTTATGTTAAGGCCAAGGATGTTTATATTGTAAACAGGAGAGACGAGAGAACCGTCGAAAGAGATAGGAAAAGTTAGAGGTGTCTTAGAGAGGGAGATTTGTAGAAGTTGAGTTTTTAAAGAATATATATATATATATATATATATATATATTATATATATATATATATATATATATATATATATATATATATATATAATATATATATATACTATATAGTATCAAAGGTGGGGCACGCCCGATCATTTAGGGGTAGTCCGCTAGCGCAACTCCGCACCTCGAGAAAACGTAGTCCGCTTGCGCTCCTCCGCAACTTATTCAGACCATCCAACCTCCGCTATCGCAAGTCCGCACGTCCGCACGTCACCGCCACGTCCGCACTCTTCCGCTAATAATCGTCTACTTCACACAAAGGTTTTTACATATGTAATACTAAATTAGTAATATATCCTTACAAAAAATTTTATTTTAGAAATTAATATTTGAATTTGAATGAATATTACAAAATCTCAAGATTTTACCTCTCCTCCTCAATGTCTTCTTCAAAAGGACAAAGATGATCCATCATTACCATTTCCAAAAATGATTAGCTCTCAAAATTAAAAAGCATTTGATTAATGGGCTGACCTTCTTTGGCCCTCTCAAAATATCCCACTAATACTAAATTATTTCGCTCAACAGCAGCAGAATCTAGTGAGAGGTGTATTATATTTTATGAACAAGTTCAACAATTTTTTGCCATTGCTGCTGAAAGGGCAAGTATGCCTTGGTGCAGAGGAGTTGGTGGTGTTAGTTTCGCTTATTCCAGCAGTCCATTGCTAATTTAGGTCCCACCTTAAATCATGTCCTGCCTCCTCTGAAATATATTTTGACGCACTTGCTCTTTGTTCAACCATAAGAAGGTCGATTAATTTCGTTCAGATTTTAGTAGAATTCCAATGAACAGCCTCGACGCCTGCAGAGGTCGATGCTAATGCTACGTAATCAGCTCGGTAGCTATATATATATATATTATATAGTAATAATATTATATATATATCTATATTAGTATTATATATATATATATATATTTATATCCGTGTATATATTATATATAATATATATATTTATATATATATATTATATATTATATATTATAATTATATATATATATGTTATA
>JABUQX010116832.1:17500-27500 GCA_015478945.1 Trachelipus rathkii
GACGGGGCCCAACTCAAATGGACCCCATCACCTCTTTCCTAACTTCCACCTTAATGAAAGAGATTTTTTAATGGATTATATACTTTTTGCACTAGTATCGAAATTCAAATATAGAAGGTTGTGCTTGAGCAACATCAATTTTTCTGCCTTTTCTGCTGAGTTTCTTTTTCTTTTCATCATATATTAAGCCAGCATTGCTAAATAACTCTCTCACTTGAACACTGTTTGAGGACAAAGGCAGGTATTTCCTTGGCGAGTTTACTTAAGCGTGGGTAAACATTCTTGCATTTTGGTTAAGTCTAACATTCCACAACTGATAGGAAATCGTCATTTGGATTGTAATCTAGTCGTTTTTTCTTGGTGATAGTTTTTTCATCATTTGCACTGGCATCTTTTTTGATAATGCCGTGTGTTTCTTCCATCACTATGGACGTAAGAATTCCTTCCGTTGAATCTTATGATTACTTAGTAGAAGAATGTTAGTTCAGTATATTTCATTTTTTTCCTTTTAATGGAAGGCGAATTAATAGACTGTTCGATTGAAGTTTTTCAACTGCAAGTAACTCAAGCGTGGGTAAACATTTGATTAACTTTCCACCAAACTGATAATATCATCATTTGTATCTATCGTTTTTCTTGGTGATAGTTTTCAAATCATCTTGTCACTACATCTTCTTGGTAAGAGTTTGCTTCTTCATACACACTACTGGATGTAGAAACTCTTCCAGTAATCTGTTTTATTTGATTTACGGTTGTTAGAGAGGTTTGTTCTGTAAACTTATGTTTTTTTTCCTTTTAATGGGTGGCAATTAAATAGACTGTTCGGGATTGAAGTTTTTTCAAACTGCAACACAAAGTAACCGATTAACTTTTTCTAATATCGTTACAAAAAAATTGGCTTTATAACGGGAATCTAAGTAAGTTGCAAAATAGTAGGAAGGTCTATAATTTCCACAGAACCAAAAGCGTTTTTCTAGCTCTAGTTTAAATTCACATCTTTCATGTCTTTTTAACCGTCATCATTTTCGTTGGAAGATGGTTAAAATATTCTTTCCTTAGTGTGAGATTAATAGTGATTACAGAATAAAAAGACAAGAAGCTGTAGAGGCGCTGATTTTTTTGGTAGTTTCTGTTCAAATGGTTCAATAGCTTAATGCAGTGTGTGATGTGATGTCATTTTCCAAATTAATCAAGATTGTTAACTTTGGAATACAACTGGCGTACGAAGCAAGGAAGTTCTTTGAGCATACTTCTTTTCATCATATGCAAAGTGTACTATTCCAGTGATTTTGGAATGGATCGTTTGATAACATTAGATAATTAGGGAATACTCAGCGTTTTGGAATTGCCTTTCAAGACTCTTTACCATTTTCATTCTTCTTTTCAGATTCATCTTAAGTATTGTTTATTATAAATTCCTTTTATCAAATTCTCGAAATACATCCGCGCGAACATGATCCCGCAGGGCAAAGTGCGGATCTTTAACAATGTGCGGATGCTCCGCGGAATGCGGATGCGGAATGCGGATCGGATAATATATAATCATAATATATAATAATATATTATAATATAATATATATATTATTAATATATATTATATATATATAATATATATTAATATATACCTATATATATATACTATTATATATATATATATATATATATATATAATAAACTCTTATATATTAATATATATATAATATATTATATAATATATATATATATATATATATATATAATATATATATATATATCAATATATATATATATGAATGTATATTATATATATTATATATTAATAATATAATTATATATATATATATATATATATATATATATATATTTTATATAATATAATATATATATATATATACATAATATATATATAGTATAATATATATATTATATATATTATAATATATATATATATATATATATATATATTATATATGTATATATATATATTATATATTATATATAGTTTATTATATCATATAAATATATAATATTATATATATATTATAATATATATATATATATATAATATATGTATAATATGTAATTATTATATATAATATATATATATATATATTATAATATATATATATAATATATATTATATATATATATATATATATATATATATATATTATAATATATATTAAATATATATATATATATAATCGTATATATATAATATATATATACAGTATATAATATATAATATATTATTATAATATAATAATAATATATATATATAGATATAATATATATATTATATATATATTATAATATATATATATAAATAATAATATATATATATTTTATAGTTATATATACACCACACATATATATATATTATATATATATATATATGATTATATATAAGTATATATATATATATATATATATAATATATATATATATATATATATATAATATATATATCTATAATATTATATATATATTTTATATATATATGTTATATATTACAAGTATATATATATTATACGTATAATATAATATATATATATATATATATATATATATATATATATATATATATATATATATATATATATATATATATATATATATAAATATTTGCTAATTAAGGTGAGTTCCCTTATTACTTTATGGCTTATACTAGTACTACTAATATATTTTTTATTTTTAAATTGATTATGTTCGTCTAAAGGCGAATACACATATGTACTGCTCGTCGAACAAGCGATAGAAAATATTTCGTCCATTGGAACTAGCCTCGAATAACAAACATTCGCAAATATGCTGTGTTAAACAATTTATTTTTAAGAGTTCGTTGAAAAGTGTTCGACAAATGCCGAATGTGTGTGTTTGTATGTATTCGCCTTAAAACACCGTTCTTTTCAATCGTATTGAAATAAAGTTTCGAAATATTTCTAAAAAAGAAAACTTTTTTTTTCGATATCTTGAAAAGCGGAAGTCTTCTTATTGTCTTTGGAATAACATTTTCAGATTTACTTCCGGAATCAGAAATGCAATTTCAGATCTCATATATATATATATATATATATATATATATAATATATTAATATATATATATATATATAATATTATATATATTATATATATTATATAATATATATATTATATTATATAATATAATATATATAATATATATATATTATATATATATAATATATACTAATATTACTATATATATATCATACCTCCGCAACACTCGGCAGCGCTTCTTCCGCCGCGTTCCTCTTTTTTCCTCTTTTCTCCATACTACTGGGGGTAGGTCTGTGTCTCATCACATAAAAAATCTAAATCAGAAATCAGACTGAGGAGAAAAGCTAACAAACAGAAAAAAAAACGTGGAACGAAAACTATGAGAGAATGGTAAAGAACAAAGGTCGAAAAAGAAAGCCCCGCATCCTTATACCCGCGGCCATTTTTATAACTACATTCCCTTAGTGGAAAACCTCGGCGGTCGCAGTCAGTCAGAAATAATCCACTCAAGAGCTTCACGGGACTGCGATGGACCCTCACTATGTCATCCCGTCATTGTAGGGTTTATCCCTTGGCCCAGGTGGACCACAACCATATCTCTTCTCAGAACAACGCCATTCAACTATCCCCATTAATGCCCTCTTACGTCTCCTCTTGCCCAAACGTCACATCCTTCTCAGGCATTCCTTTACTGACTCAATCCACTTTTTTTCCGTCTTCCAGCCGGTCGCTCCCAGCACACTCATCACCATATATCCGCTTTACCAATCGACTATCATTCATCCTTTCCACATAACCAAACCATCTCAATGTACTTTCATTTATTCTCTCATTTACTTCTTCCCTCACACCACACGACTCCCTAATGCGTTCATTCCTCATTTTATCAAATCTTCTCACACCTAACACGCCCCTAAATTTGTCCATCTGAACACATTGTACTTTAGATGTATACCTCTTATTCCAGACCATAGTTTCACCAACCCGGCCCATTGTAGAATGCACTGAATTTATCTATAAGACAATTTTAATTAAATTAAACACTCACAATTAAACACACTGTAAGAAACTATAGTCACAAAACACAATAGTCTCACTGTATTTCACTATTCTGATCGCACTTGTCGCTCCGAATGCAAACTTGGGTATGATGACCTACCTAGGTCTTGGCCTTTGGGACTTAGTGGAGGAGTCATTGTGACCCTTAGGCTGAAAATGTTTGGAGACCACTGCTATCCATTAACACAGGTAACAACATACCGTAATGTAAGACTTTAGCGCACTCAAGACTTAGTCCATTTACATCCAACAACGATTTAATTGCACCAGCCACCTTCCTGCCATTCACCACTTTCCTACTACACTCTGCATCATCCGTTCCCTATATATCTTAAATATTTAAACTCACACTTGTTCCAGCTGCTCACCATCTAACATAACTTCACACCAAGGACTGTCCTCACTCATAACCATAACCTTACTCTTATCTACGTCTACTTTCAAACCCCTCCTTCTACACAATCTGCCAAATCCCTCTACCAATCCTCTCAAACTCTCTTTAAAAACCAAATCATCCGCTTACAAAAAGTAGGGCACCCTCCACTCTCTTCCATTCTTCATCAATCTAGCACCTTTCCATGCCACCCCCACCTCTAATTTTTTCATAACTTCATCCATATACAAATTGAATAAGCAAGGAGACATAACACATCCCTGTCTCACTCCGCTATTAATATTAAACAAATCACCCTCAGCTCCAATTATTATTACACACGCTTCACTATCGTCATATATATATATATATATATATATATATATGTGGTAATATATGTGGTAGTATAGTTTGTATAATATAATATAATATATAATATATATATATATATATATATATATATATATATATATATATATATATATATATATATATATATATATATATAATATATTTGTTTGAAATAATAAAAATAATATATCTTTATATATAATAATAATATAATATAATATATAATAATAATATATATTAATAATATATATATATATATAATAATAATATGTATATATGTATGTGGTGCAAATAGTTTGTTATTGCCAGGCAACTCAGATCAACAATATGTGTTTGCCCAGAGACATGAAGCACACGTGTTAAAAGGCATTAAGATTCTTTACAACTAATCACAGTGCAAGCCATGATGGCCCTGAAGTACCTAGATTTCTGAACAAATCTTACATAGTAACATATCGTATAAAACACAGATCTCCTCAAACACATTTATCCCTAAGACCCAAAGTACTGCAACTTCATCTCAAGGTTGTGACTTTGTTTCGCTATTTCTCCTACGAATTTCGTTTCTGGACGTTCTTTTACGCATTCCTATCTTATGACTAAAGCTAAGCGAGAAGCCTTCGGGTTCCCTCAAATTGCAAACCGCATTAGCTGTGCCGTTGTAGAACTGAGTGGTTCGGGTTTTGAAAGTGGCTGCGGAAGAAAGAGTGAAAAGGGGGGAGGGGGCGTGAATTGTGTTCGAGGCACAGACCATACTTTTCCCCAGTTACTAATATTTCCCAAGCCCTGTATATACATTAAAATACCTATGTATATACATATTATATATATATATATATATATATATATATATATATATATATATATATATATATATATATATATATATATATATATATATATATATATATATATATATTTGTATATATATCTTTTTTTATAATTTTAAGTATTTTTGTGACAATGTGTATTCTCCTTTTTTAACAATACAGGTAAAAATATTAAAGAATACTAAGTGTATTCCGTGTGTGTTATGAGTTTCCAAAGAGGTCATCAGTAGAAGAATGTGGAGGTAATATTAATGTCTTTAATATCTTTTTATTTTCAGCGGTATATCGAGTGCGATTAATTAAGTTTCGTTAATAATCATTTTATTGCATAAAAATTGTTACCTGAAAATATCCTGTATTGTGTCATGATTTTATAACTATATAACTATATATAAATTGAGTCTTATTGATTTGATATTTATAACTAATTCTTTGTATTAATGAGTATATTATAATTACTTATGAGTATGGTAATTTTTTATAATATGAATTCATTATTTATTATGATTATTTAACTATTAAATTTGGATCATGTAATTACCGATTATTAATTGATTCGCAGGTTGTTTTGTAGTGACTAGTTTGTGTAAACTGTTCACTAAGGGCTTTTGTTTATTGTGAGGTGCTAAACACACCATTGAATAAAAGAGTGGAGACAACATGGTTTTTACTCAATAACCCCATCTGATGTGTCGGCGAGTGCCTAGAAAGCACATCACTTCATCTGTCGAGCCTTGCCAGGATAATCCGGAGGGATCCGGGCGTGGAACTTCAAAACAGCCAGATTGCAAGCAGCGTAACAAGGAGCCATCTAAACAAAGTCCAAAACAACCTCCACTCCATCCGAATACAACGAAATACTTATCGCAGACACAGTGCTAATTTAATTAAAAAACAAGTTTTTAAAATTTTTAGGGAAGAGTTTTCCCCAGCCAGACAAGCAGCCAGCGGTAGAGAGGAAAGCAGCCTCTCTCACGAGTCAGCCAGCGGTAGCGAGAGGGAAGCAGCCTCTCCCACGAGTCAGCCAGCGATAGAGAGGAAAGCAGCCTCTCTCACGACTCAACAGCTTCAGAGAGGAAGCTCTCAGCCAAGTTGGAGAAAAAGTTCTCCACAATATCGAAGAAAAATTCTTACCCCTTTTCCCCCTTCCCCCATGAAATATAAGGTTGTATTACCATTATTATTATTATTATTATTATTTTGAAACTTTGCAATAATTATAAATATTTTTTTTGGTATACTATAAAATAAGGTTATTTTATATAGGTGAAAAAATATTTATAGTTTTAAGTTATATTTCACGAATGGCCATTCCTCGAGTGTGTAATTTTAAAGAGTTTTATTAAGCGTATATTATATATATATTCTTAAGGGTGTTTATTATTTTTTACGATTGGATAAAAATATGTATTTTTGTGTAACATGCTAATTTTCAATTTTATTACAGACAAGTCCAGGTTGAGAGTTAATTTGTAGAATAATCATTAGTGGAATACTTTTTCAAATTTTTATTTTACCTCTTTTCTTTCAATATCTCTTTTTCTTTAATTAACATTCAGTAAACTTAGTAAGATACTAACAATTACCAAATATATATATATATATATATATATATATATATATATATATATATATATATATATATATATATATATATATATATATATATATATATATATATATAAAATAGGAAGGGAGAAGAAGAGAAAGAGAGAGAATTGAACAAACAGACGCGTAGACCGTTTGACGCCAGACGAGACGAAAATTACGCATAACAAACACACCTACACGCCCACACCCACTCATGCACGCGCGTACATGAGTTTAGACTCACACATTTGAAGGTCAAACGTAGCGAAAGAGAAGATAGGGATAAAAAGATTATAAACTATATATATATAGCCCGACATATTATCATTATTATTTTCTTGAAGTTGAGAAAATTTTATTCGCGATTAGAGAAGCGTTTAAGAAATAAGTAATTATAAATATATAAGTGTATATTTAATTAAGCCAGCATATATATATAGTCGAACGTTTATTAACTTTTTTGGGGAAATAAGAAGTTTATCTTGGGAAAATAAAAAAGAAAGTTTTTTAAAAAGAGACTAAAGTGTCCTTTTTTTTAAAGCAAGCATATATATATATATATATATATATATATATGTGTATTATTGATATTATATATATATATATATATTATATATTATTATATTATATTATTATTTTTATTATATATATACATATATACATACAAGATATATATATACAGTTAGTCCGCAGTGTTCTTTTTAAAAGAATATTATATATATATATATATATATATATATATATATATATATATATATATATATATATATATATATATATATATATATATATATATATATATATACTATATATATTATATATATGAGTTATATATATATATATATATACAAGCATATATATTATATATACAAATATATATTCCAAGTGTAAAAAGTAAGTATTATTATTATTATATTATATAAATAAATCTTCTTATTATATCAATTTTGATTTATATATATATATATCATTGTTATTATTATTGTTCTTAATATATATATATATATATATATATATATATATATATATATATATATATATATATATATATATATATATATATATATATATATATATATATATATATATATATATATATATATATCTACAGTCAACGAGACTACAGTGTTTTTTTTTAGAAAGTTTCTTAGCAATTCGGAAAACATAATTTTTTAAAAAACATATTCGAGAAGCTTACGTAGCTTATGTTTTTTTTTTTTGTGAATAAGACGAAGCGTAATAATAATTAAACAGTAGTTTTTGTGGGTGGCGTTTTAACTTTAATTAACTTCATTTTAGTGATAGTTTTTTTTGTTGTTTGTTTATAAAAGAATTTGTTTGCCCTTGAGATAAGATGGCGACGAAGCCCACTTCAGATGATGAAGAAGTGATTAGAGATAGAGAAGATAATAAAGTGGATTTAGAAGGTGATAAGGAGGAGAAAGAAGCCGAATTTATTCGGAGGCAAAGGCAAGAAGAATCAGTGAAGGATAAGCCGAGGGGACAGCTCCCCCCAGGAGAAGTACCTCCCCGACTCAGCCTTGCACATAATTTCTCTTTAAAACCCAATCCTCAAGCTGAAGAGAGTGCTCGGAGAGACAGTACTCAAAGATTTTCTCAGCAATCAATCCTTTTAGACGACACAACGAACCCATCAGCTAAGCAAGGTACAGAACCTATCATGACTCACCGTAAGTCTCGTGCAAATTGGAGCGGTGAGGGAAATTATTACGCTAGCAAGCCAAATAAGAATACATGGGAGAGCTCCATAAACATTTCCATGACTCAGCCAAGATTTGACAGCCGATCTTTCAACCCAAACCAGATATGGGGACAAATCTCCGCCCCTACCGGACCCCATACGACGCAGCCACAACAAGGGAATGTCCCTTGGGGATGGTCCTGTGGAGATCAAGCACAAATATATGCCTCCATAGGGCAGGGTAGCCAGGACCAAGGTACCCATCCACCCCAAGAAGCAGGGTTTGGATATAATACAACGTCTCAGTCCAACACCACCCCCCTCTACCAGACAAACCTTTTTAGTTCAGCGTTTCCTGAGGTGCCAGAGGATTTAAAGTTGTTTGGTTTGAATTTGAACACCAAGACCTGGCAAGGCATTAGCTTTAATGAATACATATCGACCCTTAATGAGCGATTAGGCATGTTAGGCCCCTTAACAGAAAATCGGAAAATATTGTTTGCTAAATCGATGATATCGTCCTAACTCGCATCCGAAGCCCGAGATTATTTGCTCCATGATCCCACTTTTTCTAGCTGTATAAGGTTAGAAGATTTCCTTTTGCAGTTACGAATTTTTTTACAACCGGACAGTAAGGATACGATTTTTGATTTGTTATTGCAATTTATGTCCTATCAGAGAAACAAAGAAATGACATTTACTGCCTTCATTATAGAACTAAAGAATATCCTGTGGAAGTACCAAGTGAAAGTTTGCGAGATAGATACCACAGCAGGAATCCTACCTAAGCATGTAAATATCATGGTGACAACAAAAGTATTAGAGAACGTAAGAGATAGAAGGGATGGTGAAAGACTCAGAGAGAAGATTTTAAAAGTTTTTGATGCAAATATAAGCATAGTGGAGTTGTTGGAAAAATTTGCACAAATTTCCCGAGGAGCTCTATTAAAAGATAATCAGAGAAAACAGATAGAGCAGAAGACTGCCAGAGTGTTTTTAGCTAAAGATAATCCAGCAGGCCAAAGAGCGAACGAGTATAGTAATTCTCCAAGGAGGTCGAAGAAGCCCTCCTACAGGCAGAAATCTGAAGAGAAAGGG
>JABUQX010116833.1:0-22268 GCA_015478945.1 Trachelipus rathkii
CGAGTATATACATATGACTGCAAATAAATAAATGGGCGATGTTTTCTTTCAATGTTTTATGTAAATTTTGTCTATCTTTCGAATCTTCTGAATTGTTTGGTGATGTTCCTACTGATGTGCAAGAGGGCACAATTTTGATCTATTTCCCGAGCATGTCAATGATAAAGGTTAGTTGCTTGCTTGCTTTTATATATATATATATATATATATATATATATATATATATATATATATATATATAGAGCGAGAGACACACGTATTCACTCCTCTCACCTATATATACGTTTATACCGTCTTCTGTGCTATGCTTTAGTTTACTCTGCTATATATATATATATATATATATATATATATATATATATATATATATATATTTAATGGTGATTTTGCCTATATTATTTGTAGTTGTAGAGTAAGGAGTAGATAGCATTGTTGCTGTAGTTGTTTTAGTACAAAGTAAAGTCAATTGTTATAGTTTAATCTAAAAATACTATGGTGTAATTTTTTTTTTTAATTTTGATTTTGTGGATATAAATGCCTTTTATAGTTATAGTAAATACAGATAAATGAATGTTAATATGTTTGATACTGTTGTTGTATGCCTGGTTTTAGGTGCAACATTAAAGGCAAATAGAGTATGAACACAAAAGAAGTTTTAGGAAGTTTTTTCTTTTTTTTTTTTTTTAGATGTGTGGAACCAAATTAAATATGCTTATATACATAAAGTTGCCATTACAATATTTTATATATATATATATATATATATATATATATATATATATATATATATATATATATATATATATATAACTATATATATATATATATATATTATATATATATATATATATATAATATATATAATAATAACAATAATATAATAATTTTTTTTTTATCTATATATATATATATATATATATATATATACCAGTATATATACTGGGAAATAGGTAAATATTAAAGAAAATTGGAATAATTTTCTTACCTTTAAATTTTAATCAATTGACGGTCGATCACTCTCAGTGCATCCTTTAATTTTGTATAATAATAATAATATATATGATAATAATAATATATATATATATAATAATAATATATAATAATAATAATAATAATAATATATAACTTCATCTTTCTTTATATATAATAATAATATATATACGGTGCAAAAAAATGGAGGAGGTTTGAATTAAATTTGGTCTACTGTAGGATTGGAGAATCATGCAAACATAAAGTTTATAAAACAAAATGTTAGAGGTGGAAAATATTTTTATAAAAGGAAAAAAAAAAAAACACTTATTGACAACATTAATACTAAACTAACTTTTTAAGTTGAATGCAAAGAAACATGAAGACCTTAAATGAATGTGATATTCATATGATATGACGATAGAACAATAATATTTGAAAATAGAAAAAAGATAAATGAAAAATTTCAGTGTGAACCCTGTATATTGATAAGTAAAATTAAATAAATTTTGTAATGGTAAATAATGAACTTTGGCTCTTTTAATAATCATATGAGAATAGATTAAAGTTAAATTGGAAATTGCTCTTCGTTGATATGAATTTATATAATAAATGTTTAGTTTTTTATTCTTCATGCTATATGAAAATGTTTGGCAAAGTAGTAGTAGTTATTATTATTTTTATTAATATTATTATTATTATTATTATTATTATTATTATTATTATTATTATTATTTTTATTTTTGTAGGTGTAGTAGTAATTTATAGTTTTTTTCCTCTGTGATAAACTTTAAGGAAAGCATGTAATATTTCATTCAGGTTTTGGGTCTTCAAACTTCATTCCTTTCGAGTCTTGGGATGATGATGAACAGAACTTTAAATCCTTTGATAAAATTGGTTCTGTTGACTTTGATCCTTTAAAAGGTGAAGGATCAGATGATAAGTGGGCTAACCTTATCCCCCATTCTGTACCTGGTGGGGGTAAGTTATTATATTGGATTGGAGTTGCTTCAGTGTGTAATATTTATTAATCGCTTAACATTTTTGCGTTTTTTTTTATGATGCCAAATGTTTTTTTTGTTAATTTTGGCCCTTTATTGAGTTCCATTTGATAGAAAGTAGATTGAAAATATCTGATCTCAGAAAAAACACTATACTTTAAATCTTTTTGTAAATAACTTAAATTAAGCTAACCTCTTTTTAATATGTTATAGTAGGCCCTAGTTAAAAGACTAATACTGTTAAATTATTTTTCACATTAGCCAAAAAATTATTATTAATAATTATTATTATTATTATTATTATTATTATTATTATTATTATTATTATTATTATTATTATTATTATTATTATTATTATTATTATTCTTTGATTTTTCCTTTTCTTACTACTACTGACTCTCTTCCCTTTCTCCTCTCAAATTCCATGCATTTTGACACGCCAATTTCTAATTCTTGATTTAAATAGGTTTTTCCTTTTCTAGTTAGGGTTGAGTGGACCTCTGGTCATTTTGCAACAGATTTTAATTGTTTATTTATACGGTATATACACACACTCACAGGGTGTCTCAAGAAGGAAACGGCTCCACATCATATACAGGTACATTGATTGAAAATAGGAGACATAATATTTTATACATGCATGCTCGGTAATGCCTCATTACAGAGTTATGAGCAATGGAGCCAATCTAAGGGGGTAATACAGTATGTGACACAGGGTTTCTATAAACAACATGATTGCATATCTTTATTCAAGACATTATAATACAACAGATACAGGTTACAATAAGTGTTCAATGTGCGCCCCTCCTGCCCTGATGCATGCACGTTACCTCTGTAAAACGGACATTGTCGCCGACCGGCATTCATCTGCTGTTATGTCTGCACACGCGTGCCTGATTCTTTCCTGCAGTTCCCAACGTCGAAGACTGCCTCCTCCCATGCCGTTCAGCGAGAGACCGCCGCTTATCTGCTTTCGTTTGAAGGGCTTTTCAGGTAGAGGAAGAAATAATCTTTATAACTAAATTTTCCCTTGAAAGAAGTCAAAGTATATTTTAACATTAAATAAAATGAATAAATTTTCATTCCTATATATATATATATATATATATATATGTATATACGAAAAAAAATTCAAATATATATATATATATATATATATACATGTATATATAACTAACTTACTATATATATATATATATATATATATATATATATATATATATATATATATATATATATATATATATATATATATATATATATATATATATATATATATATATATATATATATATATATATATATATATATATATATATATATATATATATATACTGTATATGATATGTATATGTAAAATTTGTCAATTGATATCAACATTAACCCACATCATATTTTGGTTGTATCTGGAATGTAGAGTATATTATAGTTATGTTATTTATTATATAAACTAATATTAATATTTCCAAAATTTTTAGATTTTAGTATTAACATGATGTATGCAAAGGTTTAGAGTATTTGTAGTTCATTATTCATTGCAAATGAATAAGAATTTATATTACTTAGTTTGTACTGTTTTATATAAAATTTTCCAGCTTATTTCAATTAATTTTTATTTCAGATTTGAATGAATACTATTTTATATAAATTTAATTAAAACTTTATAAGTATAAACTTGTTTATACTTTAATATGCTATTACTCAAGTAGAAATATGAATTAAATTATCATTCTAAGTAATTTATTGTTCTTTTATCAGAGGTTATTCTAGACAAATCTCCTGAAAAGGAAAAAGTTGCACTTTGATCATCATTCCATGCATTTTCATTTACCATCCTTTAAAAAAAAATAATCTGAATTTGATTAAATAAAAAAATATAAAGTTTAGGAGAATGTGTTAAATATATAAGTTCCCAGTTTTCATTGATTAAAAATATCTTCCCATAGCTATGCAATGATATGTAATGCAGATGGCTTCCTTATCTTTTGACAAGCCAGATGTACTTACATCGAATTTCACTCATGTTCTAAAGTACACCCAGCCTTTTATCCAAATGTTATCAGCAAAATGAGTGCTTACTCTGCTTTGTGCTTACCATAAGAACCAGGGCTACTTTCTCCACATCATTTTAAAATGTCAAACTCAGACTCCACAATTTTAATACATCTCTGCTCTGGCTCTGAATCCCATTACTTTATAGTAAAAAAATTTTTTTGCTCTGGTTCCAGCCACCCCTTAAAAAATTTGAAATATCTGGCTCCAGTTTCACCCAAAACCTTGCGGCTTTGGCTCCTGGCTCCAGATTTACAGCCCTGATAAGAATAATGGATTTGTAATCCGGTTTCTGTCTGGCTGCTATCCGACTGAAGGCTAATGAAATGGAGATCAACAATGCTAGACATGTTGCTAGATAGTTATATTGTTGCCTCGGGTTAAAAAAACTGTCATTTCTAAAAAAAATTTAAATAGATGTCACCTTTAGATGCTTAATCATACTCTTAATTTAATTTCTATATCTACCAAAGTATAGATTGCTAATTTTTTATTGATACCGATCCAGTGGGTCTGTATTACATATTACAAATTGTCAAACTGTCGGTAATGTTGATAAATTAAACTTATATATGCTAGACTTGGCTTTAAATAATTTAAATTGTAAAATCTCTTGTTTCCTTTGTCTTCAAAACACTATTCACCATCAGTGCAACTAATATTTCAAGATTCAGAAATTGAAATTTCTCTTAACTTTGGAACATTCTTTCATAAAGATGGATATGTTCGCCCTCCTGTTTTTTTTTGACTATGTTTTACTCTATCGTTGTTATGTTTGCCATTATTCGTTGGGATTATGATATTTCGGTTATGATGAATGAATTTTTTGTTAAATTTTACTATGTTTAATGTAAAAAATGTTACGTTAGCGTTATATATTCGTTGTCAGTATAATAATTAAGACAGGGTTATGCTAATTTTGCTAAATATTGACATATTAATGGTAAAATTAACATTGATATGTTAGAGATAGCTTGACAAAGTGTGAATAGGACTTTTTGGGTCGCTGTTGATAGGTACTTTACTGTTTGTTAGTTGAACTTTGTTAATGTTGGTAGTTATTCGGGCGTAAGGTGTGCTAGGTTTCGTCCCGTTGTCTTATATCTAGTTCTGGTAATGCTAGTGTTAAGCCCCTTTACTTAATGTGAAAACAATGTACGTTAGTCAATATATTCCGTTGGTTTAGTAATATACATAAGAACGTATTCGTATTGTGAGTTAATGTAATTCCGGACACTACTTTTAGGATTAAATAATAGATACTCGAAATGATGACCTGTAATCAATAGATCACAAGAAATATTGGAGACGGAGTGCTGGGAGGGGTAAGGGGAGGGGACGGTAGTTTGAATTTACTTGGATTTACTGCTTAGGATGGTAACCTATTACACTTTACTGTGATGTAATTCTCATTTCAAAGAATTATTTTTATGTTATGTCATGTTCGAATAAAACTTTGTTATTTTTTGCATTATTGTTGGGGATTATGATAGTTTAAGGTAAGGTTATGATAAATTTTTGTTAAATAATTACTATGGTTAATGTAAAAAAAACTTTGTTACGTTAGCAATATTCGTTGGTCGTATGAAATTATACCAAGGACGTGATAAATTCTTTGTTAAAATGTTACCTTGTGTCAATGGAAAATTAACGTTAATATGTTTAGACGATATGTCTTGAACAAGGTATGAATACGTTATGCATACCATGCTAGTTACTTCAGTTACTTTACTGGTGTTAAGTGTGGGAATTTGTTAATGGTTAAAGCAGTTTATTCATGCGTAAGTTGTTGGTTAGGTTTGTCGTATGACATATTTTCTTAGTTCGGGTCTATGCTATGTTAGCATTTAATTGTTGGGGAGTATGATATTACGTTAGCGTAAATTCATTGATCAGTATGATAATTAATCACGATTTATGATAAATTTTTGTTTAAATATTATCCATGTTGTTAATGTAAACATTAACATTGAGTATATCTTTAGAGATATGCTTGAGAGAGTGTGAATAGGTTACGTTTTTGTTATGTTATGTTAGTTACTTTACTGTTGTTAAGTGTGAAACTTTGTTAACGCTAACATTTTATTCCTGTTTTAAGGTGTGTTAGGTTTGTCGTTTGTGGGCTATATTCTTAGTTCTGAGATTTTATTATGTGAAAACTTTGTTACGTTAGCCTTATATTCGTTTTGATCAGTAATGATAATTAGACAATGGTTATTGATACAATTTTTGTTAAATATTAACCATGTTAATCTGAAATAACATTTTTATGTTAGAGATATGCTGACAAAGCATGCATAGGTTTACGTTTTCCTTTGTATGGTTATGGTTTAACAGTTATAACTTACACTTGTATAAGAGATATTAGAGTGGTCTTTGATAACTCTTGTTAATGTTAACAGTTTAATTCTTGTGTAATGGTGTGTTAGGTTTAGCGTTGTACATTATATATTCCTAGTTTAGATGATGCTATGTTAGTCCTTTATTAAGTGTGAATAAGCTTCTCGTCACGTTTTAGCGGTCATATCTCGTTGATTCTTGCAGTGTATGAAAGAACTTAATTTTACTGTGTTTTACTGTTTGCTTTATGTATATTTCCAAAAAGAGTACTCGATGAGTAACATTGAGACCACAGCTAGAATAGTATATGATTCATATAGAAGTGCCGAAAGGGTGACGGTGGACGAGGGGGAGGAATTTGTGGGTTAGGTGGTATTAGAAATTATACTGTTGTTTTCATCGATTTATCATCCTGTTAAGGTTTATGTACAAAAATGAAAAAATTTTTTTTAGATGTAATTTAAACATAAAAAGAATCTAAAATAATTTGATATAACAAAATATATTTTAATCCACACAATCATAATAAAACTACAATAAAAAACTTTTGTTTTGTATATATAATTATATATATCTGTATATGATTCATATATCTAAGTAATTAACTTTATAGCGTGTTAAAGTTGACATAATTGGTATAAATATTATATATGATGATGGTCTTTTGAATAAATTTATTACTAAACTTAATATATATATACTTGATTGTAGAGGCTAAATTAGGAGTTGATTATAAAATTATATATCCTATAATCAGTATATATAGTTATATAATATATACGTACTGTCTGATAGGTAATAATATTATTAGTATTAGGTAATATCTATATATCTCAATCAGTTAATGTCGGTAGGTAATGGAAGTGAGAATTTATACTAGTACAAAATAATAGATACTTTTAAAATAGAACAAATTTAAAAAAAAAAAAAATTGAAAGAAAAATAAATATATTGAAATAATACTTATGTATGGACAACTACGATTAGTACATAATTATTTATTGAAAAAAATATCTTGTAACTTCTTTACAATATAAATTCCGTACCGTATTGATAATTGACACACTCGATATGATCAATCAAGGATCAAAATGTTTTGACCGTAATGGTACACGATGAGAAAATGAATGAATATATAGCAGAGTATAATGAGGTTTATTATTTGAATATGTCTTTAACTGTTTACAAGTAAAATATTTAGGGAGGAGGGAGTTTGACATCAATTTTCACAATCTTATGTTAAGTATAAACTAACTCTAATGAAACAGGGAAAATATAAAATATATACAAAAACTGAAGAATTAATGGACGAGCTTATATATTAAAAAGTCAAAACGAAAGAAATTAAAAGGTAAGTAAAGAAATAAGATGTAAATACAAACACGAACAGAAAACGTTGGATAATCGACTTTAAAAGAATATAGAAATTTAATTTGAACCGCGGAATTAAGGATTCGCTTGGCGTTACTGTCCGTATAACTGTAGCTTCTATGACTTCTCTCTCTTCTGATTGTTTCAGTAAAGAAAAAGAATCCCCTACCTTTTTGTTGTGGATATTTGTTTATTTATCATCTCATCTGATGTCTATCGAGATCAATAAAGTTACTTTTTCGCTTTGCTGGTATGATGACGTCCATTCTGCTCCTAAGCACGTAGTGATATCTTTACGAGGACCTTCGTAATACCCCACGATGTGTCAATTTTCATAATTATTTTTTCGTAAAACGAAGGAGAGCGATTCATTTATACTTGTATTCCATTCGAGGTTGCAAAATAAAGTTCAGATTCTTTACATTCATGGGGTGCCTAAACGAGGATTGATCGAATTCCATCAAGAATTATCTGATTACTCGCAGCTATAACACAAAGATGGCGTGAGAGTTCACTACATGCTAAAAGTATGTGTCATCGTGGAGTAGATCATCAGCGCCATATCTTAGGGAATAATAATCTATTCATATGGTTGACCTAGTATGTTGAGAGGTTAATAATAGAATAGAGGTTTGTTTTCGACCGCATCTGATAATGTGTAAAAGTATTGATGTGCCGCAACTATTGGAAACCTCGATGCTGTCACATTCCTGCGAACGTGATGATAGGTGGTTACACACTGATAAATCAGTCATCTGAAAATACTTACAGGCGTTTGAGGCGAAAAACAGAAAACGACTATAAAGTCTCTTCAATCTTGAGAGGTCGGTATCACATACATCGAAGGGAGGTCACATATTTCAAGTATCTTCATAGAGATAATACTACAAGTATTTATACACTGAAACATGGGTTTACCATAATAGATATAAGGGATATGTAACATGGAATTTATGCTCGATAACAAACAAACATTGAATATATAGTATTACACTTCTCTCTAGGCATGTATCGAATAGCGTGCTAATTGAACCTGTATATGCGAAAGATATGGATAGTGCTGCATGCAGATATTGATATATTATGACTCATAATTCCGAGTTCGAATGGATGTTGAATCTCTGGAAGTAAATATTATATGAAGCTTGAGGCTCAATTTATACTCAGAATCCTCTGTCCTATACTGATTGAGTAATTAATATGTTTATAAGAGGATAAAGGGACGCTAAATTGATTTTGTAATGGTTGTTATTTTAAAATGAGCGCTCTTTTTCAGTTTGAGAAAAATTCATATGTATTACAGAGAGAGAGATTGAAAACGGATTTTACTGTACCACACTATGTGTATTTATTCGTGTTTAAGGTATGGTAGGTTTGATGTTAGAAGCTATTTTCTTACAATCAGGTTATGTTTATTGTTAGCTTTTATTGAGTGTGAAAACTTTGCTAGTCATACATATATTACGAGCGGATAGTCATAAAAAAGACATATTTTATGTTATGTTTATCCTAAATTATACTCCAAATAATGACTTGAGTCAATAGATTCAATAGGATCAATAGATCAATACCGTCAAATAGATCAGGGTTGGGACGGGGAAGGGGAGGGATGTGTGGCTTGATTTACTGATTCACTGAATTACCGTTTTAGGCTTATAAGTGGTATGATAAAATGTAAATTTTTTTACGTATTTATAAAACATAAAAAGAATAAAATTTTTAGTTAAAAACAAAAAGTTTTTAAAAGAAATAGAAATTAAAAAAAAAATAGTTTTTTTATATACTAGATAAGAAATGGATTTTGAGAATTCTGATCAAATAAAATGTAAAATAAAACAGATATTTAAGAATAAACCAATAAATTCATTGAATATGGAATTAAAAAATAATTAATAAAATTAAAATAACATAATAAATATATATATATAAACTCATCGCTATACTGATTTTGGTTACACCTGGATAATGAATATTTACCTTATCAGCTTCGTACCTGTTCGATTGCTGTATGTCAGTCTAGCGTTACCGTTACTATATAACTAGAGTTGTTTAAGTATTTATTGAACTAATTGTTATTTGTTATTTGTTATTCGAGCGTAAGATATGTTAGTTTCTTTCATTGTACCATTATTATTGCTCTGAGTAGTAAGTGACGTCTGATGCTATGTTTTGCTTTATTGATGCTAAAAAACTTTGTCCTAACGATAGCGAGGTATTATTCCTATTTGTTATCTATATGCGTATTTGACAGATTTAGACCAATGTTATAAAGACGAGATAAAATTTTAAGGTATAAAATATGTACTATGCTTTTCAAATGTGAAAGAATATTATACCCATGGAGATCAAATGGTTAAGACAGAAGTGGAGAAGAGTAAGGTATTAACGGGTTGAAGCTTCAGGTGGATTAGTATTACATCTTACTGTTGTGTAATGGTAATAGGAAGCTTTGTATTAATGTTAGCAGTTTATTCGTGCTTAAATCGTGTGTGTAAGGCAATTTAGGGCGGGTTATCTCATTTCACATTCGTCTCGAAGAGTTCAGAGTGATTATTAAAGAAACATTCGTGTAACGCATTATTGATGTGAAAACTTCTTTTGTGGCATTAAGGTATATATACTCTCTGTATAGGTCCGGACTTTCTAAAACATTTAATGATTAAACAACAAATGATAAATTATTTATGTAAATGTTT
The DNA here is from genome assembly GCA_015478945.1 of Trachelipus rathkii. Lineage (NCBI taxonomy): Eukaryota > Metazoa > Arthropoda > Malacostraca > Isopoda > Trachelipodidae > Trachelipus > Trachelipus rathkii. The sequence continues at coordinate 10,430 of JABUQX010116833.1, forward strand.
ACTATGTTAATGTAAATTACAAACGATGAGGTTAGAGATATTTTGAACGAAAGTGGTGAATAGGTTTAGCCGTTTTTGTATCGCTATGTTTAGTTACTTTACTGTTGTTTTACTATGCGAGTACTTTGTGTAAATGTTACCTGTTCTGGTCTTGGACGGTGAGGAAGATCCGTTGTTGTGGCCAGTTCCTATATTGATGCAATGTTTTGCTTTATTGAGTGGAAACTATCTTGGAAGTTTCGTGTTCCGCATTGATCAGTATTGATAATTAAGAACAAGGTTATGAATAAATTTTGTTAAATATACTCACTATCATTATAATTGTGTAAAAATATCCATGAAATGTTAGAAAAAATGTGAGTAGGCGCATTATAAGTTCTGTCGCTACAATGTTATAGTATACTTTAAAAAAGTTATTAAGAATGTACTAGCATTTAATTTATCATCCGCATCCTAATCCGTGCATTGAGGATGGGTTACCTACTAGTTAAAATTGTAATACAATTATATTATTCTTAGTTTTGACATTATGACCTAATACCCTAAAAAATGATGTGAAAACTTTGTTCATTTTTACATATATTCGTTGGTGACAGTATAAAAGAACTTATACTTATGTTATTATGTTATCTATATGTGAAGACACTCAAAATATAACTTGAATAAATAGTTCAATCGTTCAAATATGGATAGAAAGGTCGTTGGAACAGAAGTACAGGAGTGTCGGGGGAGTGGGAGGGATGGATGGCATTTTTGGACCATCGGGAGGGGATTTTATTAATTCAAAGACAACTAATATTCTATACAATTATTCTAATATTCAAAATAACAATAAAATAAAATGTTAATATTTATTTATTCATTTTTTATTTACTTAGTTATTTAAATTTTTATTATTAATTTTTATTGGTTTACTTATATGATTTCTTTATTAATTTTAATTTATTTTAATTTATATTTATTTAATTTACGAAGTCTACCAGAGCTTTCTAAATAGTCCTTGCACATATAAACATAATATTTTTATGATATCTAAATTAACACTAGGCGACGATTATTTATTAATTCGGCACTGCGCCGGTGCCAAGCACTCGAGGAGTCAACACCTAGGTGTCAAACACCTGGTGAGATGTCAACTCCGATTCTATCTTACTCAGACTCCTTCTTCATACCACTTACTATATAATAAACTTTCCTTTCTCAGCAATATCTAATCCGAATACTTTCCTCATCCACTTCTCTTGTTGCATTATCTGTTCATTTCCTTAAGTGGGGGTTTACCCAGAACATCCTTTACGAGACTTTGATACCATCAATATTTTCGAAGATCTAAGGGGTTCAATAACAATATATAAATATGACAGCTATTACAACAGATGAATCTAGATATATAAAAAAGGTTAAGCTAGCTTTATCATCAATTAGGAATGCTTTGGTAATATAATTAATCTAGTGAGGAATCTACATTTCTTAAATTTAGTTATAGTACTTTTATTCAAAGATAGGAGTATTTATCATTAAATCAATATTATTTAGATTTGTAATTAAATATTGTAAAATATAATTTTTGAAATAAATTTTTTTAGATTTGTAATAATATTTTAATAGTAAATTTTCAAGTAAGTACGCAATTAAGAATGAAACGATATAAAAGAGCCAGAGCATTATAGCTTATAAGATTCAATTTTCCTTTGTTGCCACTCTTTATTATTCAGCAGACTCCTTGAACGTGTAGCAACTTAGTTTCTATGTTAACGAGTATGAATAAACAGGTTAAGAATAGTTTATTTAACATATTTTCAATTTCTTGCACACCTTCCTGTGAACAACTTAGTATTTACTGAAGGAACCTGCGAGAAGAAGGTAAAGAATAACCATGCCACCTGAATAGAAAAGACTTTGTATTAATTCCTTGAGACATATATGAGAAACTCAAGGTAAAGGAAACTTAAAGAGAGGAAAGTAAATAGAGAAGACATCTATCACAGCGACTCAAACATCTTAAAGGGAATTCAGGAGGACGAAAGAATCCCTCCAGAAGAAATCAAGCCAGTTGACGACCTGGGAAGTGTCACACTAAAGCCCTTAGACGACTACTAATAACGTAAGAAAAAGAAATTATTACCTTTAAACGGTTTTTTTTTTTAAGGAAAAAAGGGGGTTTTTTCCCCCCTCCGTGGAAAGGAGAACTATAACCTGACCCTTACATAGAGGTAAAATTGGGGGCCTGTCCGGGATAATTGTTAATTACTATGTAGTTGATACATACTAGAAATTTCAGAAGCGAAAACTTTGGCTGGATTTTTTTCAAGAATTCACCGTTTTGATTAGAAGTGTTGTAAAGAACTTTGAAAACTTACATTAAAGGGATGGATAATAGCTCGTTGCATAAGTTATGTCAGGACTTAGGATTGAAGGGCAAAGAGGCCAGGGATTTTATAGCAGAGGAAAGAGCTGCCGAAGCTGCCAGAAGAAAGGATGAACGGGAAGCTATCGAAAGAGATCGAGAAGCCCTCGAAAAAGAAAAAGAAAGAGAAGCTAATGAAAAGAGAGCTGAGAGAGAAGCCCTCGAGAAAGAAATAGAACGCGAGTACGAGCTCAAGAGACTGGAGCTCATGAATCAGCCGAGGATAACTAATGACACCTCGGAAAGTTTTCAGATAAGAGCCAAGGTGCCGAAGCTTCCTCCATTCACCGACGGAAAGGATGATATTGAGGAGACTTACCTCGAGAAGTATATTTGAACGTTTTTGCACCTAACAAATTAACGCAGTTTAGAGATACGCACGGAAGAACTGGTGATGTATCTCAAGTGCGTTTATTACAGGAGACTCGTAGCCCTGGAAGTGTAAATTACAAGACCATACCATTCAGACGACGTAGTTATGAATAAATTACTTTCTAACTCTATAAAGGAGGCTTTTACTAAATAAGATATACAACCTTCACACTGAGAGAATGCGAGGTACATGGAGAAAAAGTTAAGGAAGATGAAACCATTAGAAATGAGAACGCCGCGCAATTTGCACGAAGAGGTTAAGAAAACCATACCTGGATAAATGGATAGAACTCTCGAGAACGGAAAAGACGTAAGACGAATGAGGGTGTGGCAAAGCTCATTACGGAGTAGAACCAATTCCTACACGCTAGTGCCCCGAAAGATTTAACAAGTATTTTTGATGAGAAGGGCGACTGAAAAACATTAGAAGCCTATGGTGGTTGAAGCAGACAATTACCTAAGGGCCCACGGCCGATCACTTACAACTGAAGTGGAAGAATCGGAAGATGGTATCGACAACACACAAAGTAAATGGATACGGGAACCACCTAAGATAAGATGTTACAAATGTAATTGTACGGGGCACAAAGCTCGTGAGTGTCGTAAGGCTACCTATAATTATAATAATGCCACTGATCCACGATGGAGGAAAGACCCAAGACAGGAATGGAGTGGAAGAAACGCCGACCGTAAATTTTACTCGGGAGACGCCCACGCGCGAGACAAGTATAAGAGTATGGAAGCCGCCGCTTGCATGGTCTCGAATGGGAATGTTCGTACATCAGAACAACAAACTGGAGAAAATGAATAGGATGAAATTTTAGAATTAAAGAATGGGTCGACGATTCCGATCGTAAGAATGGCCTATGGCAATATCTTAGGAGGTGAAGGAAATAATATGCCGATTTCTAATGGCACGGTCAATGGGTATCCAGTACGTACATTACCCGACACTGGAAGTAGCGGGGTACTTGTAAGGCAAGAATACGTACACCCTGAACAGATAAATGGCGAGAAGGGGTATTTGCTCCTCGCTGATAATTCGATTAAAGAAGCATTATACGCAAGAATCAACATCGATACCCCATACTTTGTAGGCGAAACTAAAGCATTGTGTCTTCCCAATGCGACTTGCGACCTGATAATAGAAAAAGTAAAAGGAGCAAGATTATCGGAAGCTGATTGTTTATGTCCGTAGTAAATGCCCAATAAGTACGATAGTTGAAAATAGCATATCAGGAAACGCAGTCAAGTTAAGAAACAGACGGAAGTGACTGAACAGCCGAAAAACGAAGAGGTTACCGAAGAAAGTAATATTGAAATAAAACAAGTGTCTGAGATTCCGAAAATGCAGGAAAAAGATCGAGCTTTTTACGAAGTATCAAGCGTACTAACATTGCTCATCCTATTTCAACAATTCAACCAGCAAATTACAGGCACATAAGGCAAGCCGAAACCGGAGACGTCGAAGAACTGGATGAATAAAATGGAGAGCCAGAGCATGTGGTTACGAAGATATTGAGCTTGCTCGTGTTTGGAATATTTAGTCCTGAGATAACCGTTAATGGAATAATACCAACGAGGGGAGAGGAGTCAGCATTCTACAACTCCCTCTAGTTTTATAGGGAGGTAGACTCTGCCTTTAATTCCATGGCGTTTGTGTATAAAGACGAAATGACAGAGAAAGTGTGATTGAAAATGATAGGGTGTGGAGTCAGAGAGACACGAGAAGTATTAAACAAGCCTTCCTCTAAAAGACGGACGATTTCACAATCAGATTTATATAAACGTCAAAGTGAGACCTACCCTCCATGCAACAGAATCAAGAGCTTCCTTCAACGGTGAGTTAAGACAGAAGATTTTCGATTAAAGGGATGAAGGTATCTCAAAAAATAGACACAGAACTACACAAGACAAAGCAATAATGAGGAAAAGAAAATTTCGAGAGGGACAAAGAAAGAATCGTCAAGGAGGCGTCAATAAGGTTAAAAGGAGAACCGCGTCTTACGCGCGCAGAATATCAATCTGTGGGTCCGAGATGAAAGTAAAGAAGATTATACGTCTACTAGAATCACGTTTTCGTTCATCTTAATAAGGGGGATATTATCACAGATGAGATAGAAATCTAAAGATTTTAATTAATAAAGTGTTAAGATGCTTTAATCATCATTATAGAGAAGACTTTATGGATATATATAATATTTTAGTGAGAGTATTCTGAACCATTCTTAAATAGTTTTAATACATGTTTTTTCCCTTTTAAAGAGCATTTATACTCATTTAATACAATTCGTACAATATAAATTAGAGATTGTAAAAATAATATTTGCTCATGGAGGATATTATTTTGAATACCATTTTAATAATATTATAGAATTTTGGTAAAATATAATTTTATATAAGTATATGATACAATATGTAATAGCGTATAAAGGAAGAAAACGATAGTATAAGTAGCGAGATTATATCTCTATACAAAGTGTTCATTACCGTTGTTTTATGCCGCAGACATTACTATATTGCTCATGAACAACTCACTCCTAGACGTAAGTACAACTGTAGTTTTATAAACTCTGAGGACTCTTAGAAAAGAAGATGTAAGAATAAGTTGTGATTCACATATTTCATTTCTGCACACACTTGTCACCTGTATCAAATTACATTGGATTTAATGTATAGGACTATGCGAGAAGAAGAAGAATACAGCACCTGAAAGAGACTTGTATATCTTTGAGGAACAAAGAGAGCACGTAACTCAGGAAGGGAAAACGTAAAAAGAAAGGGAAGAGATAAAAGGAGATGGCACTATAAAACTCCAGCGACCTTCATAACATCTTAAAGGGAAGTGTGCTAGTGACGACGAAGAATCCTCCAGAACAAAACTAAAGGTCCAGTTTACACCTGACGGGAGGTGTATTCACATGCCTCTTTATAGACGATTTACTAACAACGTGAAAGAAAAGTATTATACTTAAGCGCGATAAAAGGGTCACGGAGTGATGGACAACAAGGGTTTAACTGAGATTGTATGTGTACATGACATCCTTAATAATATTGTAATTCAAATTACAATTTTTTTGGCCATATTAATAACTCGGCACTGCACCGGAGCTAGCACCGGGCAGCTGTCAACTCTACTCTCTCGCTCTGACGTCAGTACTATCCTTCTCCACTCTCTTCCTTCCTTATTCACATCCTGTCATCCTTCTTCCTTCCTCCTTCGGCCTCTGTTTTGCACTCTGTGCTTTTTTCAGTCGGGGCCCCCCTCCTTGGGGGGGTTCCTAGACACCCTATACGGACTTTGAAATCATCATATTCGAGATCTACGGGTTCGATAACATATATAAGGACACCAAATATTGTTGTATAACAATGTTTATTAGCTCGGCACCGCATCGGCTCAGCATCCCGGCGCCGATGCCGACTCTCAGATTCCGATACCCCAAACTCTTTCTAGAATATTGCAACTCTGAATCTCTCACAGCTAACCAAAATTTTTTATCTAAAATTTATATCTTACATTCAGCCTTCTACGAACATGTCGATTTTTTAGGGGAGTGGGGACCCCCCTCGGGGGGCCCACTGGGACGTAACCTCGTCTTCGACGAGGTTACGTCACCATCTAAAACCCACAACCTTTTCTCAAATTTTACACCCCCAGAATTTACTGGAGATAGCTCTAACCACTTGATAGATATATACCTTAGGGAACGCAGGAGGACTAGGATCCAGGAGACCGAGAGAGACCAGGAGAAACGTAAAATCGCATTCGCCTGTTTTGGCGTAAGTATTTGATGTAGTAGTGTGTATATTTTTATTGTAATATTTTATCACAAACTATCTTACAATGATATAATAGTATTTGCAATTTTTAATTTTTCACCAATATAATCATATTAAATATTAAAAACACAAAAACTGTATTATATTATATCTTAACTCCAATTACATAATTACTAATCATTTACATAAAAAATTTTATCATCCAATACGTACCATATAATATATATATAATATATATATTTATAGGGCACCAGCAGAGCGCGGAGTCGGAAAACAGTTTTGCGGAGATAACACAGAAGTCGGGAACTGAGTGCCGGAGTCTGGAGTCGGAAGTCTTGAGATAGAGCGACGCTTAAATAAACGATTCACCTTACACGGAATAAAAAGTTTTTTTTCGACTCTGAATCGATTCCCTCGGGAATCGATCTTCGTAAAAAATCCAGATAATATAATAATAAACAATACACATATATATAAATAATAATAATAATAATAATAATAATAATAATAATAATTAATAATAATAATAATAATAATATAAAGTAATAACATCGTTAGTCGAACACCTGGTCGATTGGGCCGATCTCGCGTTAGGCTTAATCTTCGCTCGGAATTGGAAGCGTCAAAAACGGCGTAACCATCATATTTCTCGTCAATCCTCGGGGGCAGCTTACCCCTTAGATGCAACCTAATGTGTTTCTGAATTGCGAGTGATATAACGGTCGGAGCCGGGTAAGTAGTCTTTAACAACTCTCAATAGAATTATATCATTTATAAACCTTGATTACAGATTCATCAATATCGCGCCGAGTTCTTTCGAGAATATATCTGGTTGAGGAACACCATCAGAAATGCTTCATAATATTAACGTATCCTACACCTCCATTTGGGTTTGCCCATTCTGACCAATAATGCCTACCACTTCGGACTTTAAAACCTTCTTACCCAATTATCATTCTAAGCACGTGACCATACCATCTTAGTACCCTTAATTTGCTCTTCGTTCCATCAGACATTTCCGAGAGGTTATCTTAGTGCACATTCCTGCTCGTAACCAATGTTATAGAGTCTAACGCTCTTATTCTCTTCATTCCTATCAAAGTATGCTCGTAAAACGCTTTGTCCATTTCCAAAAATCTCCGCTAGAGTTTTTTCTTCTTTATTTTCCTATTTTTCTTCTGTTCTTTATTCTATTCATTTTTAAAGAATTTAAATGCCAGCCTCACATCCAGGACCAATAGGAAAATGAACAATTTTACACTCATACAATTTCTATATTTTACCTTTCCTTGTTAAATTTCTCTTTTACCATAATTCAGCTACTTAATACTCTCCTATTTACCCTCAGTAAAAACTATGTTAATCCTTTCTTTCATGCCTCCGAAAGCCCCAATATCCATTACTAAGTACTTTTCCTAGTATCTCTTCTCTAGACTTTACCTCATATGCACGAGTGTTTCGTAATGCTAGTCACAACCTCGATTGTCAATCTCTGCCCATATGCTCAATTAGTTAATCTGTCTATCGATGATATATTTTACACAACTATGATACATCCTTTAAAACGTATAAACCTTGTAACATTACATGATATACCTCACCATTATCACCTATAATATTAGTAAATATACGGGCATATATAAGTAACTAACGTAAATACCTATATAGCATAAATATATATGTATACTAGGAGGCCTTTATTTTTAGATCATATATAGAAGATATTAACCTAATAATATATATATATTCTTAATTGAATCGAACTATGTAAAGTATAGGGGTTTTATATATATATATAAATTATACTATATATTATATATATATATATATATATATATATATATATAGTCATATATATATATATAATATATATATATATAATTTTATAACTTACATATGTAGATCACATTTATATTGCTTTTTTATTATTTAGAACTAATTCCTTTAATAATAAGCCTTGAAACAGTTCTGTTTGGTATAATTATTGTGTAAGTTACTGGTTTAATGATATATATATATATAGTATATATAATTATATATATATTAATATACTATTATATATCATATAATTATATATATATTATATATATATATATATATTATATTATACTATATATATATTATATATTGTGTATCATATGTTGTCCAGTTTAGGGAGCTGGAACATATCGGGAGCAGGCCCCATCTCTCAACTGGAATAGCGTAAACGTTACCGTCGTCTGTGGCAAGAGTAACAGATGCGTTAGAGAATGTGTTAAATACCAAGTTTTTCCAATCTTTCTAACGAATTCATTTACAGGTTTTAGGGGCATAGTCCTATCCCTCAGTGTGGGTGTAGCGTTACTTTACCTCCGGTCTGTACCCAGGTACAATCGTAAGGAAAGTGGTATAACAAATCATCCTTCTACGCCATTTCAAAGGTTTAGGGCATAGCCCCATCCCTCAATAGACGGGAGTGTCACGTTAGCCTTCGACTGTGCGAGGCTACATCATAAGAAGGTGGTATACGCAAATTTTCATCCCATTCTTGTCAATTTCCAGGGTTTGGGCGCTCAACCCCAATACCCAATGGGCGTAGCGGACACGTAACCGTCGGCTGCGGCGAGGTTCCTTTTAAATATGAAAAGATGTACTTCTTAAATTTCATCCTTCAACAGTCATTTCTAGTTTGAAGGGGTAAAAAGCACGATCCTCCGGGGGGGTGCAAAGGCGCAGTAACCTCGGCCAATGACGAGGTTTTATCGTCACCCCAAAAGAGGGTTGCCTAAGTTTGAAGGAAGATAACCATGTCGGGCAAACGCTCACCCCGTTGGCTATGGACGTTTGCTTAGGGTATGAATTCGGTGTGGTGCGTGTGAACGGGTTGCTGGTGCGGGGGGGGTTTGGGCACGCCCGGGGCGGGGGGCCCATGGTTAATGGGCGATTAATGAATATTAATTAAAACTTTACTACTTTTATTTTTTTATTTATTATTCGTTTAATTATTTATTTATTATTTTTTTATTATTTTATTTTTTATTATATTATATAGTTAAGGTATTAATGACTTTAATAGATTTTTATTTTGTAATTTATGTTATTTATTTATTTATTTATTTATCTTATTTTATTTATTTCATTCTATCGTACCCTGTGGGTACAATGGAACGACCTTTTGGGGGTCAAAAACGACTGATTTCCTTTTTTTCATGTGCGTATGTACGTACGTACGTACTTACATACGTACAATGCCATGTACGTGCTCATCCCCAAAACCGGTACCCTACTGCTTTTGCTAACTATATTTTATTTCTTAAATTTGTTTGATGATGCAACCATTCAAACTTTTATTTAACTTTTCAACAACTTCTTTACAATCTCTAGAATCAAAGCTATTTCTTTCTTATATATCTATAATTATATAAATATATTATATATTATATATATATATATTTATATTGTTTCAAATTTTTTCCTCCTCCTGGATAATTTGAACTATGCAATGAAGGGGGTTAATACTCGGTTGCTAAAATCCAATTTTATTATGCGTTGTCGCAGAGACTCAAATAGTATCAACAGTAAAAAAACCTATAGAAGTTAATATAAGGAAAATTAGGAATAATATACATAAATTAACAATTTTAACTTCTGTAATAAAGAATGGGGGGGGGGGGGCGCTTTGATTAATTAAGATATTAAATTAATAAGCCAAAAATTTTAAAGTTTTTTTTTTTTTTTTAACTCCCTTTTCTTTCTTGCATTGTTTTCCAAAGTGGGAAGAATTCAATTTAACGTCAAAACATTTTGTTGCAATGTGTTGATTTACGCAACATTCAGGTGCACTTTTGTTTAATGATGCTTTTTAGATTACACTCATTATACAATTAAATATTTTTCTAATTTAGGGTTGTTTAAAGTAAACAGATAAATATTAAAAAAATTTTATTAGGCATGCTAACATAATATTATTTATTAATTAAAATTACAAAATAGTTCAAGGTGATAAGTGTTATAAGCTTTTGTCCCTCAAGGTTAAATGAGAGGGCTCCGCTCTCGAGTTTGTCTCCAACCAAAATTTGTTATCACATAAAGTGAGTAAAAAATAACTGTATGAAAAAATTCGGCTTATATATATATATATATTTATATATATATATATATTATATAATATATATATATATATATATATAATATATATATATATATATATATATATATATATATATATATATATATATATATAGATATATATTATATATATATATATATAATAAATCGTAATGCCTTAATTAAATATTATACGGAAAGCAATCGCGGTTGTATATATATTTATTATATATATATATATTTGTTAACCACTAGATATATTAATTTTTTTTAAAAAAATGTGAATGGATATATAATATATACAATAAAAATGTATGTAATAATATATATATATTTATATTATATAATATATAATATATATATATATATATATATTTAATATATATATATATATTATTATTTATCTATATTACTACTTGGAAATCACAGTGGAAGAATCAGTCTTTTCTTATTTCCTGGACTAAAAAAGGCCAGGCAGGAAATCTTTCATTTCAAAGCCAGTAGAAGGCGGTATTATAAACAATATATATCTATTATATTATATTATAATATATATACTATAATATATATATATTATATATTATATATATATATTAATATAATATATTATATATATATTATAATAATTATTATATAATATTACCTATATATATAATTAATATATATATACTATATGCGTAAGAAATGTCCAAATTCAAAAATTACTTTTTTTTATGTTCAACCCGTTCAACATTCCCACACCTGGTTGCTTGTTATTTAGGCGGGTCAGAAAACTAGAATTCTTCTTTTCGGAAGAAAAGGAGGCGAGGCCGAGGTTGCGGGTAAGTAAATGCATACAGATTGAAACGTGTAAATTTACTTTTGTTTGGACGGCAAACTGAGGTATTGCTACGTGACATTATTCCCTTTTATAAAGAACGTTCTGGATCCATTTTTGGAGAGTAAAGGAAATTGTTCGGTTTTGATTTTGTTCTGAAGAAAGTGCGGTATATATATTGTATATACACCTTTATTCCGATAAAGGACCGCCTCTTTTGTGAAGGAGTCTTACCCTATAAGACTGTTTTCAATTGAGATATAGCCACGTGAGCTCACCCGAAGTGGATTGGCTTCGGAGTAAATTTTGGAAGGCATAGGAAGGTCCGAGGCAGAAATGGATAGCCTTCGGGCTGGAGTTGGAAGAAAACGGGG
>JABUQX010116834.1:0-5000 GCA_015478945.1 Trachelipus rathkii
ACTACCTTTTCCGAGCAACACTCTCACTTTGCATATCTGCTTCGCAGACCGTCGTTCCATCCAGCGATTAAGAGACCTGAAGCAGGATACGATAGTAGACTCACTGGACTCGGATGAGGCTCATGAGCTATTCTTGTATCTCCAAAACCATTTAAAGATTGAGTCGTTTGGTTCTATAATGGTTTTAGACAAGAACTCATTAAGGATCTTCCTTCTGTATTTATTCAGAACTATTCACCTCCACCTATATATTATATATTCATAAAATTTCTTGAACATGTTCATTTTTATTTCTATAAAAAATCGAAAAAACCTTATAAATTACCCCTATAAATACGAAAAAAATATAATAATATGTTATCCCCATTATATATTATTACTTATATATTATTATATTTCCTGAACAATATCTCAGAGTGTATTAATTAATACTAGTGAGTACAATATAGGTTAGTAGAATATCACTAAATAAATTTTATGGCACTATATACGCTAGGTATACTAATCAGAGATCGGTTTTTTCCTGTGATAGTCACAAATCACTATTCCAGTGTAGCTTCAGTTGGATGTTGTTATCCTCTCCTGGAGCAAGAACTCTCATCCACACGTCGACTGCGAAAGTTGGTGGTGGTGGGTGATATTCGGTTGACTAGCGTCGGCCTTAGAGAATATTGATTTCTGGGGTCCCCCGCATTCATTCCACATCACCTTTAGTCTATCATATCGAAGTTTAGTCAGGTCTTCAAAAGAGTTCCCTGAAATAGATGTTTATTAATGCTACACGTATACTAATAAAGGTAGTCTCTCTATTATAAAATATCAGTCGTCTGCCAAAATCATTAAGGTTCATTATTATTATTTATTATACTCACAGCATCATACTGACAATAAATATATATAATATATATATATATATATATATTATAATATATATATTATATATTATATATATTAATATATATATATATATATTATATTTATTATATATATATATATATATAATATATGTATACTATATATATATATATATAATATATATATATATATATATATATATTATATATATATTTATATATAATATATTAAATAGTATAATATATTTATAGAGTGATGGGGTAACGTATAATCCGTTACTATATTATTATACCGTGTTTCAGTATACATTAATAGATAAATCTGACTAACAAATATTATATGAAGTACGGAAGTTAACTGGAAGTAAAGGATACGTAATACTATTTTTCTTTCTATATGTAAACCAATGTGGTAGCTTAAGTGTCATACTACATAATTAACTTCCGAGTTATTTATTTCATAATACTTCCGTTAAATTTTAAGTCCGTTATTATTTTATTTACGATCCTTTATTTGAATATATTGACAGTACTCATATTGAACCATACTATACTAACGTGATAAACTAGCTTAATAAATCCTTTTATAATATATATATATATATATCTATATATGATAATATATATATATATAGATCATATTATATATATAATAATATAGATATTATAGTTATATATATATATATATATATATATATTATTATATAATTTATAGTTATATAATATATATATTATATATTATATATAAGTATAAATTAAGGGGATTACTCAGATATAAAATGACGATGTAAGGGAAGGGTGATCTATTGAGTTTACTAGAGCACGAAATGATTTATTGAATTGACTATAGAGTGAGACTGTGATGTAGTAACACTTGCAGCACATAATCTGCATTAATCAATTGGCAGGTTCATATAGGAAGAACGTAAGATGAGATTTGACAGTCAGTTCTGATGATGGTCGTCACATAGTAAGTGATCATAGAGAGTGATTTAAGATTAGGAGAGATGGAGCCGCGTATCATAGCTAGGGAAGGAGGTAAATGTGGTAGCAGCGAGACACGATAGAAGTGGAGAGTTTGGAAATGGTAAAATCTTGGGAGTGCTGGATGCGAAAATCTCAGTCATATATTCTATGTGCCACTGAGATATACACACGTGGCGTACTCGTGCATATGGAACCTGTTTCCGAGTGTGATATACGGAATTGTGAGTAACTAAGTGCTTCTATGGGTTGGATCATTATGTCTAATTTGAGGTATATGAGAGAGAAGGCAGTATTAGTACCACTCTATATAAAGCTTAGCGAGATAAGGGTAACTGTAGGACATCATTATAGAGAGTGTACTAAGTCGTTAGTTAAAGCTGTAGTAGGAGGAGTAATATCTATAGTCCAGACTCTAAGATCTCGTAGTAGAACATTAAGAGGGGTGGTCGAAGAGTGAGCGCTCGAGTGCCCAGTAAAGGCATCTCGAATTGGTGAAGAACAGACGAGATTGTGTCGATTAATAGACTTATGATGTGTATAGAAAGGGGAAGTATGATGCGTATTCACAATCTTACTATATTAGGAGACAAGATAAGTGCGTAGGAGGACAATGATCACAGAATGGTAGAATGAAGATAATGATGAAATTTAGGTATATTCTATGTATTATTTCTCTAGTTCTCAGGCGTATGATTGTTAATATGTGTGAACGCATCTTTCCAATTTACAAGCATTGCTAAGAAATAATTTTGATCATACTTGAAGACATATACCGGTGGGGCGCTTTATTTTTCCTAACATATGCTTTCTTGAGGGAGCTATCAAAATATGCTATAATTTGTGCATTTTAAAAATAGTGAAGACTTGTGACTATGCCGAGAGACAATGTAGCGACTATGAGTTTGTGACGAGAGCATGATGGTTTTTAAATAGTCACGATGACGGTAGTTATTTTGTGAGAAAAGGAGATATGTGTGTACGCTTTTGCTGCTTGGTTGGGAGCTAAGTTTTTTCACTCACACTTTGCATACTTGTGTGATGTGGCGTTTAGCTCTCGATGAAAATTAGATTGGTTGGGAAATTGGGCTGTGGCGCATTGTAATCGAGTGCTAGCAAACATGCATGAGTGATATGATATGGAAGAGTAGTGGATGAGTAGCCCAATACCTATATATATATAGCTGAGATGATTTGTTTTTTTTGTGGCGACTTTACTCAAGGATGTTTTAGAGATGAGTATATTGCATGAGACGTAGATTGGCAGGGTGTGTAAAATGAATGTTAGAATTTAAACTAGTAGAATGAGTAATGAGTTTATATAGTATTGTAGAGTTGCAGGACAGTACCTCGATGATAGAACGTATATTTATGTATAGGATGTAGTAGAGCTGACTGTGAAATAATTCAGAGTGTCTGAGTTTAAATTATATTATATAGTATATTTGTTGCATATAGATAATAGGGACGGGACTATGATTACAGAGTGTATAGTATAGGTAAAGTTGTAGAATTGCTAGGAAGTATGAGCTGGTTAGCAAATTTAATCGTTATGGTATAGAGGATAACATATTACCAGCGATGCTGGGAGTAGTGGAGAGATGTCTGTCTAAGTTGATAGTCGTAACACATGAACGGCATGTATCGTTTATATAATTATGCTATAATGAAACATGGATAATATTCAAATTTAGCTATTATATACATCAATATCTCATAATAATATTTTGAGCCAATATAGTAGTAGGCATGCTTTTATTAAGTGAGATCCTGAGATATGCTTTATGTCGATATCATAGGTATCTAAATACAGAGTAAAAGTAAAATTTTTATTAGTGGTATAGTGTATGATTTCTGATATAGTTAATTACTATTATTTACTTGTATACTTTCCTTCTCATAATTATTATATGGTGAGAATTATTAATGGTTAATCTGTGTTACAGGGTAACTACTTTTCGCTTAACCAGTGTAGTAGCGGTAGTGTAAATCGTATTAGCGAACTTCACATATTTTTGAGTCAATGGAAAATAACTTAACACTGATCTTAATTCTGTTATTATGAGATTCCACTACTACGAATTAAATAACGTAGCTCTGTATGTAATTTACTTTGATGATACAATCAGACTTTACTCTATATTAGTTTTATTTGTTTTAATCATGTTAGATAAGATAGGAATAATAGTAACTTTTTAGTTTTATTTTATTAGGCTTATTTTAATTTATACTAAAATAATTACTTTATATTAGTTAGATCTTTCACTAATGAACTAAGTGAAGATATCGAAATACACACACGAATCACACACACACAAACGCACTACAACACAAACAACCTCAACAATTCCATACACTCACACACTAACATATATATATATATTATATATAAACATACATACACACCTATATTATTAATAATGGTTATATAATATATTATATACTTATATATTAATTATATTATTATATATTATATATATATTAATATAATATATTAATATTATAATATAATTATAATATATATATATATATATATATACTATATATATATATATATATATATATATATTATTATATATATTATATATATATATATATATACTAGCTATAGACCTATGAATAATATTATTATAGCGCTAACGATTCTAATACTATCCAAAATGATATATAAAACTAACTTTCGTAGCTATATATGACGTCAGTCTGTAGCTTCGGCCCCTGACGCATATATATGATATATATTATATAATATATTATATACCGGTGATTAATACGGAATGGGAAGCATCTTTAAGGTACTTTTACAATGAACATAAATACGTAAAACATATTTGATATTGTAAACGTATTTAATAAAATATCAAATATTTTGATCTTGTAAAAATATTTAAATATTTTCAATTAATATCTTTTCTATTTTCCAAATATAATATTATTATTTTAAAATACTTATCAATTAAACATTAGGAAATAATTTCCCAAATATTATAGAGATTAATGTAATGAGATTATTCTTTAATTTTGTTACAAATTAATAGAAATTAAGAAACAGATTTCTCAAATTTTATATCAAGGTAATATAACGGAATTATCTTCTTTACAAATTGGTCTAATCAATATAGTATTAATATAACATTTATAGGAGAATGATTTTTATTAAAA
>JABUQX010116834.1:12500-14626 GCA_015478945.1 Trachelipus rathkii
TATATGTATTAAATAAAGAATCTATTAATGAAGAGAGTTATTTTATTTACTTATGTTAAATTTGACGTATACCCGCTGGCCGCATGGTATATATATATATTATATATATATATAATATATAGTTATATATGTATGATATTATTATATTATATATATATATAATATAATATATATATATATTATTATATATTATATGTTTATATATAATATATATTCTATGTAATAAATATATAGATTATATATATAATATTTACATATTAATATATATATGATTTATACATCATATATTACTATTATATGGTACTATATATAATTATATATAGTTATATATAATATTATTTATATATATTATATATTATATACTTAGTAATCACACACATTTTTAAAAGCCACACAAATGTTTCAGAAAATTTCATTACTCTGATATCCGACCACCCTACAGGCCGTGTAAATATAAGTAGTATATATATATATATAACTGCCTATAGCATATATATACTATATATAATAGTAGTATATACTGTATACTATATATATATATAAATAATATTATTTATATAATAGTATATTAGTATAGTAATATAGTATATATATCATATATAGATATATATATAGCAGTGATATGTACTAAGTATAATATATATAGTATATATTATATATAGTATAATTATATATTTCGTTTATAGTATAGTATATTAAGTATTATATATATATATAATATATATATATATATAAGTTAAGTATATTTTATGATACCAGTATAGTATGTGTATATATAGTATTTATATATATATATTATAGTTTACTTAGTCATATATATAATATAGTGTATATATATATATATAATGATAGTGATGTCTCTATATATGTAATATATATATATTCTATATATATATTATATATATATATATATATATATAGTATATATATTAAGCTATATCTTGTATATATTATCTCTATTATACTACTATAGCTATGAGTATTATTATATATATAAGTATATATGTTCATATTATCTATATATATATATTATATATATATATATATATTATAATATCCGATTGAAATGCAAATGTCATAAATGACAATGTTTTTATTTTACAGTTTTTGTAGTAAAGCGATTTAATAAAAAAAATATAGTTAAATATTCCTACAAATCTAAAGCGCAAATAGACCTTTATATATATATAACGTGGGGGCCACCAGAATTTTTATAGTTGGGTCGGTTTTGTTTGGCGTTACCATGTATTTTATTTTATATTAATGTCAAGCAAACGATAGTGTTATCAATTACGGGCGGGCTAAAAAGAGTTTTGCTTAGCTAAATATTGAATTTCATTTCTTTTTTTCTTGTCATGGTATCATTTAAGGAATCAAAATTCGTCGTAGAAAGCAGAAACATTGTTTTAGTGCCACTAGAAACATAATTTCGCGGACAGAAACAAAACTATTATCTTAATGACCGTTTGGTTCTCTCAAGAGGCGAGATATTTTAGTAGTAGTATATGATGAGTATATATACTATTATATATAATATATAATTTATATATATTATATATATACTATGTTATAGTATAGTATATATTATATATAATATATATATACGTTACTTATATATGATATAAGATAAAACTGCCCAGGAAGCAGTTTGTTTCTTGTCAGTGGGTCTGCGAGCGGTTCCTCCTGACTAGGCCGCGAAACTTTTAACCGCTCAAGAAGGCATTTCTCGGCGCCAATGGTTTGGACGCCAGTCTTGCGAGTTAAACACTGCTCAGGTAGGGGTTTTTCGCTTTTTGTGTAGGAAACAAGCATCTTCCCAATTATGCTGCAAACTCGTTCTCCTAGACATCTCCAAGAGGATCTTGCTTCTAGGCGGCATAAGATCCCAACGCTGGAGCAAGAGTAATGTCAACAAAAAAAAGTACCTGGGTTGCTAGCCTGTCACCAAATAACCATGCGAAGAAGATCTTCATAATGTCCTGAACGCGAGACAAACTCAATATCCATTCCTTCCTGGACTGCGGCTCTGGAATACGTCCTTGTATTCGACAAATTACACCTAGATTATATAGTTTTTTTCTGTGCTATTGATATATTAATATTTTTATTATATAGTAAATATATAT